>VZRZ01002565.1:858538-919431 GCA_013398175.1 Climacteris rufus
GGCGCCGGTGGCGGTGGCGGGGCGGATGCCGGGCCCGCTGGCCCCCGGGCCGCGGGGCATCAGCGCCGGGGCGGGGGGTGCCGGCTGCGCCTCGCAGCCCCCCGCCTGCGGTGTGAAGTGACCGCATGGGGGGCCGTGTGCGCGTTCTGCTTTCCCTTACGGGTGCTGGAAACTCGTCTGCCTCCCGGCCGTTCTCCCGGTTCCTTTCTGCCCGCCGAATCCGGCCTTGCGTTTCAGCGGTGCGGTTGTTTCTTCCTTTGCTCTGTCTCCTTCTCCGTCGCTGTCCCGCTCGTCCCCCCTCTCCTGTGCTGGGAGTGACCCCTCCGCTCCGCCTCGGCTCCGGCCCCTCTGCTGCTTCCCCCGCCGGGATCGAGCCGCTCCGTGCCCTCCCCCTCTTCCCTGCTTCTCTCCGCCCTCCCTCCCGCTCGGGTGGTATTTCATAAAACCACGGAAAGTTCTCTCTCGCCTCTGGTCTACGCGGTAAAGTCCAGCATCTCACCGTCAGCCTCTGTGGAGAGTTTTCAGAGTGGAGGGATATTGGCTGGGCAGGGGAGAGGAAGGAGTGAATCCTGTAGTGGCGACTCCAAAGGGACCCGCGCTTGCCTCAGCCTTCCAGCAAGAGGGATGTGGGAGTGGCAGCTACAGCGGGGAAAGCAAGGCAAGAAAGGATTTCTAATAATAGCGCTAAAATTTGGAGGAAGAGCTGGTGACTGATAGAGTTAATTCAGCATGTGCTTTTCTCGGCTCTCCTTGCCTTCCCCAGCGCTGTGGGTGTCTGTGGCTGCCTGTTGAGGGGCTGAGCGCCTTTGGCTGTCCCTTTGTTTCCCGTGAGCAGCGCTCACATTGCCCTGACACACCGATTCAGGGTGACGGAAGGCTGGAGCAGGAGACTGGGTAGTGTGTGAAGTGGAAGCAACTGAGTGAGCAGCTCCCCATCCTTAGAAGGGTGTTTCCCTAATTTATGTGGTGTGGTGATGGTCTCTGTACCTTGGAGTGACAGTGGCTCTGAAACTGGTGGGTTGTGGGGTGTTCTTGTCTTCTTTTAAAGGACAATATTTTGTAGCTTTAACTGAAAAAAAAAAGGTACAGTGCCTCCGAGTTATTTAAGTCACTAAAGTCAATTCAGAAAGTTAGTGCATATTTCAAAATGGACTTTTCTTGATGTTTCTTGGGGTATCTGGGCCCAAATCTTGTTTTGGTGTTCTTGTGATCTTTTCAAAATGGTTAAAATGTTTGGTGGAGGAAGGAGCAAAGTGGTTCCCCAACAGGAAATTATTTTTAAAATTTTTGTTTTGGTTTGGAGTTTTTTTTGGTAAAGGACTTTTTGCAAAAGTCCACTTGTGGGGAAGATTGGTTTGTGTTCTGTTACAACGTTTTGTCACTAATCAGACTGAAACTATTTTCACCTGCCTGTGGAAGCATAACATCTTAAAAGGTGTTATTTAAAAAGAAGGGGGTTTTCTGTGTGGAGGTTTTTTTTTTCTTTTCCTTTGCAACTTCTTTACGTAAGTTTAGTGCCCTTCATTGCCTTCTTGAGGGTAACTTTGCAACACCTATTCCTTGTGATCTCCTCTTTACCACTCGTGTTACACAAAAAAAACTGTATAAAAAGTAGCATTCTATCACTGTGTTACTCACTTGGATTTCTGCAACTTGTCTGTTCCCATTTTCTTGTCTTCCTTTCCTAGGGACATGCCAGGGCAAAAGACTTCATTGTGCCTGTGCAGAGGGTAACAGGTGATTGTAAACTTTGTGGATAGGGTGCCCTGTACCAAGAAAGGTTGGTGGGAAAAATCTCCCCTTCTGATTTGTCAGCACCTTCTTGTTTGCATCTGGTGACATTTGCTGAATTTAGGAAGAAAAAACGTGACTGATTTTTGGTTAGGTGGTTTTGTTAGGTTCCTGCCCTCCCTATTTCTTAAGATCAGATTAGGCCAGCTGAGACCATGAGCTCAGCTCACTTTCTTGGTGTGCACAGGCAGCAGAACAGTGTGAGCACTCCCCCAGGGCTGCCTGTGCAAACCTGGAGTCTGTGCTCCTGGGATTTGGACATGCCTGCACCTAGAACCAGGGCACTGCGCCTCTGGATAACGTGAGGGCCTTGTAAAGGTGCTCAGTGTTTCTGTTAGATCCTAAAGCAGTAAGAACTGAGATGTGTATGTAGGGAAGGCTGGGGGGTGTGTGTATTCACTGAATGCTCTTACCTGGGGTCATTTATGCTGTGTTTCCGTGTGTTGTGGTTTTCCCATGTAACAGGAGTCATCCACACTCAGCAGGAGGCTCAGGAGCTGACAGATGAAACTAATATTTTTTTTCTTCTGTAATGGCATGAAAATGTTTAGAGTGGAAGCAGGCAGACACATAAATCTAGTGACTGTCACCTTTTGGAGACCTTCCTGGAGCAGCCTGGTGCTCGGAAGTCATCAAATGAGGGCAGAAGGGACTGTCTCTGATAAGCATGAACAGGTTGATGTGCCTGGTGCAAGGGCTGCTGGTGTGACTGTGGAGGAGCAGCTACGGGGTATTGGCTCCTTGATAAAGCAGCTCCTTTGGCCTCTGGATGTGAACTCCCAAGCAGGAGGGAGCCAGCCTCTCTGCTCAAAGGAATTGTGTGCAGATGGGCAGGTTTCATTTTCACTAGTTAGCAGTTCCTTCATGAGTGAAAGAGCAGAATTTACTGTCAGTTCTGGGTTGGGTGTTTCTTTTTCCAGGAAGCCTTCTTCTCTTCTTTTCTTGGCATGCTGTGGCTTTTTGTCTGTGTCAGCTTACAGAGTTTTGGGGGCTGGAATTACCTGCATATATATCTGTGTGCTGTGCCAAGCCAAGTACATGCAAGTATTTCTAATTAGCGAGTGGAACTCATGATTTAGCCAAAGGTGCAAAACTCTTGGAAGTCTGAGCCCCTTTTAGTTTTGGATGGCTTTTCTTGGGGTTGGAGGAGGTTGCAGGGGGTTGAGTTTAGCTTTAATTAAAGCTTATTGTTAAAGATTACAGGATGGGCATAGGTGGTCACTTCCTCAGAGATTTTACGTTTGATTGTTTTGACCCAGACCAGATAGGATGGATATAGGGAAAGGAAGGGTAAAATGAAATGTTGAGTCACAGTGTCCACTCTCATTTTTCAGGTTTGGTAGCAATCTGTTAAGCTTCTGATGGCCTTGATTTGTACCAGATGTCTGTAGTGGACCATGTCCTGACATCCTGCTGTTACCCCGTGTATACTGGGAAGAGAACAGGGCTCAAGCTGGCTGTGGTGTGCATGAGGCACCTCCTTGCACCTGGATGGGATGGCATGGATTGCCTCCTGCATGCTTCTTGTAGCAATTGCTCAGTGTAGAGCATGGGGGGGGTGTTGATGTCCCTTTCACACCCTTCTTGGCAAGAGCTGCTCTGAGAATCCTTCAGTCCCCTGCCCTTGAGTAGCCCCGTGGCTGGGAGCGTTGTTAGCACTGCCTTGGGCACTCAGTACCTGCTGCTCTTGGTGCAGTCCCTGCCTTGCTGCTTTCCCTGTCTCTCTACACCACTATGGCACTGCAGGGAGGTGCTTCCTGGCCCTGCTGGCTTTGCTTGGACTGTCCTTGCTGGCAAACATGGGGAAAGGGTTCTACCCCTTAAAACATGATGGGAATGTTGCTCTTTCTCCCCCCTCCGAGGAGACAGTGTCATGGTGGCTTTCAGTCCCTCCTACCTCAGGAGCTTGCTCCCCTCCTTCCTTTAAATCTCAGAGCTTTTATTCAGCTTCACTGAAGTGTGAGTAGGAGAGTTGGACTATGTGCAGTTATGGCACACCTGGATGTTGGATTTTTGTTTAAATATCTGCAGACCTGCTGTATTTCCTGATAAAATGCTGTGACCTTTGGCCAGTTTCTAGTGCTCTTGCTGCTGTTTATGGAATGGGCAATACCCAGGTCTCTCAAACATATTGGGCTATTTCCTTCATCTCCTTTAAAAGAGGAAATATGTTCCTTGGTCAGTGTAGCTGCTAGTAGTTGTGTCATTGCTGTAATACCTTTAGGTTCACAGCCACACAAAACAAATCCACTTAGATCAGCTAGTTGCTGTATTTTGGGTTTTATTGTCTCTTCCTGTGTTTCGACATTAACCTGTTTCCTCCTAAGACACAACTGAAAGTGAAATGGTTTTGTGTTCCTTCATGCAGAGTCATGTATTTTCTCCTGGAAGAAAAGACAGGTTTTCATTGTGCATTTAGACCCACAGCTAAGAGAGCCTGTAGGTATTGAGTGGAAGAAGCAACATGCTGAGGCATCTCCTGTTTGCCTGGCACTAGGAAATGTGTACTCCTAGAGGCAACTATTCTGCAATTTTCCTATCATGAATGGCTCCTGTAGTGTTTCTTTGAGAGAGAATTTCCTTAGTTCTGTATCATCATTAAAGGTGTTTAAAAAAGGTGATGTTTTCTTTCATGCTCACAGTGTATGAGGTGCTGCTGTCAAAAGGCTTTGATCAGGGTTATGAATGCTGGTTTGAGTTACCATCGTCTTTGGCTGCCTGGTTTGATGCACAACTTCCTCTTTAAGGTTCTTGAGGATGTCTGGGCTCCTGTCATAAGAGATTCCTTGAAGATTATCTTGATTTCTTTCTTCTTTTTTTTTTTTTGTCCTGACTTCATCTGTTTAACTGTCGTGGTGGGAATGGGGGTTGTGGTGCAGCACTATGGGAGGAGATAATCAAAGGATCGATGTCAGACTTTCCTTCTGGGGATCTCCTGGCTGGCTGTGCTGCTACACAGTTGTCTCATAAAAGTGAGGAGAGTAAGAGACTTCACATCTCTGATACTCTTGATGTTTAGGAGGAGGGGAGCCCATTTAAAATTCATTTTTATGTTTTAGAAAAGCTGTCAAATATTGGCACAGGGTTGTGTATGCTCTCAGAGCACATAAATGTGCAGCAGTGAAGATTTGTCTTTGTACCCTTTCTTCCATAAATGCTTTGAATCTTCTTATGATGAATGTTCAGAGTCTGATAGGGTGAACAGGCTCCACTGAAGTCATTCTAGGGAGTACCAGCTGTAAGAATTCCCTTGACAGTAAATTGTCCAGTGGACTGAGTTGTTGCTTGATAGCTCCTTGAGTGCCATCCTGGCTCTTGCATCAGCACACTTGTTTTACCTAAGCAGAGAGCTCCTGAAGTGTTGTTATGGCCTGAAGGTAGCCAAAGGCAGGAGGAATGCTGTTGGTAGTGGCCACTTGTGTCCGTACAGCTGTCTTTTAGATTTTATTTTTTTTAAATTACTTCTGATCAGTTCCTTGCTTTGCTTATCTAACTTGTCAGTCAGGCAAAGGAAAGAGATTTATATTCCTCTTTACTGTTGGTATCATCTGGGAAATGCACTGAAGGTGCAAAATAAAATCCCTGCTTCTCTGACTGGTGGGTGGTCTGTGCTCATGCTGGTACATAGCAGCAGTTCATGAGTTAAAACTAAAATCCGGAGGATTCTCTTGTCCTCTAGGTGATGTGGCAGTTGTTGTAGCCAGGCCCACTCTCTGGGCTCTTTTGGCTGGCACAGCCTGTGCAAGTGGCTCCTGCATCTGTCAGAGCACTGTTGCCAAGTGTTGAGAGTGTCTCTGCTGCAGGAACTGAGCAGTTGTCACTGCTCAAGTGACAAAAAGCAGATTTGCCTGAGTGCAAGGGTCCAGTGCTCAGCAGGGGCATCTTCTACATCCAGCAGCAAGCCTTGCATTTCGCTGGTTGGACACTGTCACTTGCACATCACCAGGGATGGCTGCACTTTGTCCCAGTGCTGCCTGCTCTCTGCCTGTTTGTCCTTCCTTGTAACGTCAAAACACTGGAACTGTGATTCCTCCATCCTTCCTGGTTTTCCGTCATTTCCAAGAGGCACAGGTAAGAACTGCTTGCATGTGCACGGTGCCATTATTGCACGGCTGTGTTGCCGCTGCTGGGCTGAAACAGTCAGACTTTAGAACAGGAAGCTGACCCTGTAAAGACCAGGAGTCTTGTGTGATGGTGGTGACAGTGCCTTATCTTCAGGGTTTACTCTGCTTCCTCCAGCCAGGTCCCTTGGAAAGGCAGAAGTATTTTCTTAACTTTACCGAGGAGGTAAAATGCAGGGCCAGCTCACCTGGCTGGAGTTCCTTTGCTCAACAGCAGAGAGGAAAAACTCAGCTCAGTGCCAGCTCCAAAAACTACCTGCGCTGTGATAGCCAAGATGCAAGTCCCGCCCCTTCCTCTGAGGCGTGGCTATGCCCAAAACACGGAGATGTGGAAATTCTCTTTGGGTTCACCTGTAGTTCACTGAGTTAAAATCCCAGCTCCAGGCTTTGGGCAGCTGGCGCTGCAGGCTTCCTGCTGACTCAGTGTAAGCTCAGCTGTGTGTGTAGGCTGGCTGCTGGAGAATAACCAGTGTTGCCATGCTGCCTCTGGCACTGATCTCATAGAGAAACTGCACTGATCAGAAGTCCCTGCCTACCTATTTTTAAGAGAATTAGTAATATTCTTACTCATTCATGTGCAATGGAGGGGCTGGGCACCAGAGCATTTTGAGCCAAATGAAAATAGTGGTTGATGAGGGATTTGGATGATTTTCTTCCTAAGAAATCAAAGTACTGCCCCAATAACTGAAAGATTGCTGCAATTCATGTTGTCATGAATGGCAAAAGACCTTCAGGAAGTTAAATTTCTATCCAAGAGGCCAATTGACACCTTCTTTTTAGAATTGTCTCTAATAAAGCTTTTCTTCCAAAGAGGAAAATAAAACCCCATCAAACCAATTGTGCAATATATTTCTAAGTCTAAATACACAAGCCCTTGGTGTCCAGGTGGAGAGGTTCACTCTCTACTAAAGCAGCATAAAGAAGCAAAGGTAAAAATGCCCCAGCTAAGGCAGTAGGAAGTATTCACCATGTTTCAGTGTATTTTTGCATCAAAGGTATTAGGAGTAAACTGCCTTGTGTTGGCAGTAGCTTTTGTTTTCCCTTGCTGCGGTGGCATTATTTGCATCTTCAAGAAGGATGCAATCTGAAGCTGAAAGGAAGAGAAACAAAAGCTGAACACCTCAAGCAACTGGCTGTCCTGCTTAGGAGTAGCAGGGAGAGGTTGACCTGGTTGAATTTTAAGTAGTCTTGTGATTCCTGACAAACAGGGCTTCTTTCCTAAGAGCCTTGCAAATAAACTGCAAGTGACTGGGGCCTGAGGTGTGTCCTGCTCTGGGTCACTGGGCTGCGGACATCTCCAAGTATTCTGCTCGTGGCTTGTCACTTTTGCCACTTCCAAAACGAGCTGTTGATCCTCCCTCAGAGGCAAATGGATGGAAAATATCTATAGTTTGGAATCAGTGTTCCCTCTGGTGGGGAAAGTCCTGAGACTCTCCAAGCTTTGATATTAACCAGGTGTAGCCAAGCATCACTTGGGTTTCACAGTTGCTTGTCCATGTGCATCCATAGATGCCCAGAAGCTCTTGGTGAGCCCATCCTTCACCTGGCTTAATCATTGCAGTATCTCTGTTCTCCCACCACTCTGCTTCTCTTTCCAAAGCCCAGAAGCAAATTATACTTTAGGAGCGCTGTGAGTCTCAGATGAGGCAAAATCTTGGGGCGTTCTGAACTCTGTTCCAGGCTGGCATATCCTTTGCAGAGTGAGTATTGATGGGGGCAGGTTTTCTGTGGTAATGGTAACATCCTATTTACTCAGCTCAGCACTGTTCTGCACACTGAGATCTTGCCTGGGCTGTTTAGTTCCTGATGGGTTTATGGGCTAGAAATGGAGCATTGTGGAGTGATGGGGCTTTATTTGGTGACTTTGGGCTCTGTAATGTGGTATTTGCTTACACTGTCATGACTAGAAGTGCTGCAGACAACACTAGCATAGCTTAAAATATGCTCAGGTAAGGAACTTTATAAGTCTGTGATGCTGTTCCTCTTCCTTACTTTCCAATAGTGGCTGGTTATGTAAAGTAGTTGTGCCTGTGGCAAGTTCTCATGAAGACAGTGAAATTTAGTGGTTATGGCTTGATATGTGGATTTTAAATGTTAGGATGTATCACGTACTCAGTTTCCCTTCCTGTAAAATGATTCCTTGCTCTGTAAAGAGCTCTGTAGCTCAACAATGAAACATCTGCCTATGAGACATGAAAGAGCCACCAGGTCCAGGAAGGGACAAATAAATAGGCACTGTTTTATTTCTTTCAATAATGATGTCATCCTGATTGCCAAAACCAAAGTTCTTATCTTTCAGCTGCCAGACAGGGAAAGCAGTGCACGGGTTGGAGCTTTTAACTTCTCAGTGACTGATGCTTTATTGCAGTTTCTGCTTTGGAGACGTTAATTGCTCCTAACTCAAACGTGAGACATAAACATCTTGACAGCTCACACAATAGGTCCTTTGACTGATAGAGTCACTGTCCAGGTGTTTGTATGGGAAGTGTCTCAGAATCCAGACACGTTGTTAAAGGAGTCGGTCCCACAGGCATGTGGCTTCCCTGCTGAAAAGTGTTTTCCTAACCAGACAGAGTCTGGTAGTGCTGAGAATGGTAACTCGGGCTGAGCTGTGAGGAGAGGTGAAGAATCTGAGGGGAAGTGAAGGTAAGCAGAGACACTGTTTGTGGCGTGGATTCTTTTCTGAGCTCTCTCGAAGATGTAGCACAAGCGTGGAGATGAAAACTGATTTGTAGGGTGGCTTAGCACTGCTGCCCCAGGAATTCTGGGACCTACTACTGTTGTGGCAGCCCTGAGAGCTGTTGGGAGCTCCCCCAGCAGCGACCACACGCTCGTGGCCGATTCCTGCCACCCAGGAGCTCGGCCTGGAGCACAGCAGAACCCCAGGCTGTGAGGTGACCCCTTGCTTGCTTTGCATCTGTGCTGCCTGTAGCTGTAGCTCCCCACCTGGGCAGTGGCAGTGCGTGCTTGCAGTGCTTGCCCTTGACAGACACAGCGTGTGGCAATGTATGGCAGGGAGGAGCTGCTCTGGGCTCTCCGAGCTGCTGGGGATGTGCTTCTCTAACTGTAATTGTTTCCTTAACATGTGCCTCTCCACAGTCCTGAATCCCAACACACTGTTGAGTTGGAAGGAATACGCCCTACACTGACTCTGTAGAACTTATTTAAGGGTGTTAAAGTACCCCCTTTGGGTTTTTTTCTAAGGAAAATGGAAGAAAATGGTCTAAAAAAATGGTTGTAGTCTTATTTGGTGAATGCTTCAAGGCATCCAGTGATTTCTCTGAGGCAGCTGTTAACACACAAAGCTCATTTGTCTAATGAGTGAATTAAAGTAAAAATGAATAATGTATTAAAATTAAGTGGTATTTCAATTAAGATATCGTATTCTGTAAAAATTAATTCCAAGATTTCAGCAGCCCTAAAGCAGCCTTAGCAAATGATCTGGTTTGACTCTGAATAGGAGTGCAGATGGTGTTTGTACCCTTTATCCATCTTTTCTCCTTCTCCAACTAAAGTTTCTTTTTACCCAATACAAGGTAATCTTTTTCTCTCCACCAGAAAGTCTTAATCTGAATCTAAAACTACCAGGATACCAAAGTCTTAATGACTGCAAACTTCAGGTGGTATCAGCACAATTACATTTGACTGTTTGGGGTTTGTTCTTTAGGGGTTGTTTTTTTTTTCCCTCTGAGATTCCCTTAAGGAATTTGACTTCTCGGGAGGAACTTTGTGACTATCCAAGTCCTTTGCATTGATTCAAAGTAATTATGTAAAACCTGAGGTTCCTGGAATTACTAGTTAAGTAAAATAAAAAATAATTTGCCCTCTCTTGTAGTTGTAGGAAGCCATTTTGTGGTGTGAGAGAAATCCTTTTTCCTCTGCTCTGGTGTGTTTTGACCACCCAAGCAGAACTTTATTAGTTGTGGGCAGGAACCCTTCATGGGCATTCACTGCGTGGGTGGTCAATCTTTGATTTAGGAAATTCAGTTTGTGAAATGATCACATTCAAGCTCCCTTGTCTTAGTTTTTTGCTGTATTAGTACTTTGGAGTGTGGTGGAATTTTTCACTGTTCTTTTTTGTTTGTTTGTTTTACCTCTGCTCGTGTGCAGGAGTGGACAAAATTGTCATTTGCCACTATGGTGGGTGATTTTTTTTCAAGTCTGTATTTCTGTGGACTTTGCCTGAGGAGTGTCTATATTTACATAGAGCTGATATGGTCCCTGAGGGAAGGGAAGAACCCACAGGTGTTGTAGGTCTCTTCTCCCTGCACAACTACTGCCATCTCCAGGTGCAGCAGGTACCTGGCTGGGCTGGAGCAGTCTGTGCCCCTTCCTTTAAAGCAGAGAGTGGGAAAAGACAAGAGTGTGTTTCTTTTTGGTTGCCTCTTTCGTGAGTGTTCAGGCTGGACCAAATGAGTTTCCTGGCAGTATGAAAGAGTGTGACAAAAATGTAGAGGATCTGTGTTTTAAAGCCACACCCTGAGCTTTCCTTGGAAAGGTGTGGCAGGTGGCAGTCCCCCCAAGGAAGTGTCTTGACTTTGATTTCCATTCCATCCTCTTGCTGTAAATAAGAGTACATCGATCCCTCTAGGGGATGATGTTTTATTTAGTCTATTTATCATCGTCTGTCTGTGCTCAGCCCTCTCCAATTTACATGACAATTTACAGGAATTCTCATCGATGAGGAAAAGTAGGTGATCCTAGCACAGCTGGGCTGGGTTTGGGGGAACAGCTTTGGCTCCCAAGTTTTAGTGAGTAAGAAATCTCTTTGGTGCTGGTCAGTCAGTGTCACCAGCACATCTGGCCAGTCAGTCACTTCTGCCAGAACTGTAGGAGAACGGGGTTTAACTTCAGTGTTTAACTCTTCAGGACTTAATAGCAGGGAATATCCACTGTTTACTAGTTGTATGACAAACAGCTTGGGATTGATCTGAATTACTTTGAATTGAAATGAAATGTTATCTATAAAACCAGAATATGTGCAAGCTGAGACTTTACCTAACCTACAGAAATATTGCTGGTGTGGACAATTCCTGAGGAGTTTTCACAAAGCCAAAGTCCTGCCACAGACTTAAAACTAAATCCCTGCTTACCTCCTAATCTCAGGGTTCTGTTTCAAGATCTCTAACCTGAATTAACATCTGTCTCTCTTCCAGCAAAGTCAAGCCCAGAAGGACCACCCTGACCTGTTTCAGTGCCCTGTCAGGCCCCAGAGAACAGGACAGAGGACTCTCCCCAGCCAGAACACTCCTGAGGGTAGAGGTGAGTAGCAGCAACAGCCATTTGAATGGAATCTCTAGAGGAAAATGCAAAGCAGCAAAGGCTAAGCCTATGTTTTAGGTGTTAGTCTGACATTACAACTCCATTAAAAGAAGAGCTCATGGTTAAGAGGATTCCTGTGAGCTGTTGCATGTTTTAGAAATATTTGAGATTGTGTTTTGGTCTTGGACTTCTAAGAGCCTTTGAAAAGTTAGGAGATTCATGGTCTCTTGGAATATGACTGTGGTTTGCTTCAGAGTTTGAATTTATTTCTGCTTTCACTTCCTCCCTCTTTTCCACCAGCACACTTAGTTATTTAAAACACAGATGTGAGGGGTTGTTGCTGTGAAATAGGATCATTCATCACTAGCCCAGGTCTTTGATGGTTAACTAGCAGCCTTGTCTTTGGGCTCCTTAGTGCTTCCAGCCCATTTTTGGCTAGAAGGTGCCTGCACAACAACCAGGTTATTGCCCTGGGTGAAGGTTTGGTGGGAAGGCAGTGCCCACTTTCAGTCAGGCCCTGCTCATCAAGAGTTGAGCCAGAGACTTCTGTGTGCAGCTCTGGGACTGTTGTGTCTAAGGCAGCAAATGCAAGGTTCCCACCCACCCATCAGCTGCTCCTGGCAGGACAAGGAGGGAGCACTGGGCTCCTACATCTCCCCTTTGTTAGGAAGAGAGGGAGGTTCCCTTGTGCCCCCTGCTCTGCCCTCCATGTGTGCCCCTTCCCTTGGGCACTGCCCAGCCACAGGACAGGCTGGGCTGCCAGCACTGGGGGCACAGGAGCTGGTGACATCTGTCCTGCTTTCTCCCGTCTTCCCAGCTGGCCTCCCTGGAGGCACAGAAGAGTTGCACTCATGGAACTGGAGGCCTTTGTTGGCACTTGATCCAACCTTCCCCACCACTAGGCATATGTTGGGAAGCATTGAAATGAGCCTGAGTATCCACGTGGATCTCTTGCATGGAGGGTGGGGGAAGGGACACTTGAGGCCCTGCAAATGTATAGCAATGTCATCTGAGTGTTTCACTTCAGAATAAGCTGCTGTGCATGCAGACCTATCAGCTCATCTGCTCTCAGTAAGTGCTCAGCAATTCTCTGATAACCCTGCTCTCCATTCCAGCCTCTGGCACCATGGAGAGTTGTCTCTCCCTTCCCCAGCACCAGCTCTTGGCTTTAAAGCCCCGTTTGTAGGTTATGTCACTCCGCTGGCACCTGTCTGTGGCAGGAAGGAGTTTTGTGCCCCTCATTCACGTGAACAGGGCCCTTCTCACTGACACAGTTGTGGTTTTCTCAGCCCTTTTTCACGACTGACAGCGTGTGATGGGCAGCTTTCTCCAGACACAGGGATATGCATCACTAAAAGGTCATTTTCTAGAGACACAGGCAGACACAAGTACTGCTGCAAGATGTGGATTTATGGGAATTCCTTTTTCCCTTCACACTTTTCTTTCTTACTCTTTTGCAGGACAAGGACTTCTGGTCTGAAGCAGAGGGTGACACAAGCTTCTCTGCCTCTGAATCCATCATGGAACAGGTTAGAGTCAAACATGTCTGCAGTCAGCTGCTCACAGTGTGCAGTGGTTCTCTTCTGCACTTGTTCTGAGATACTTTGAAGGGGCTAAGTCTCAGTGCTGGCTCGTGTCCTTCTTGGTTTTCCCAGAATTCCTGCAGGGGTCCTGGCACCGCTCTGAATACAGAGAACTGGATGGAACCAGTTAATTTGCAAGCTGCTTCCTTGTTATCTCTGTGTGGCACTTCCCCTTGGAGCTGCAGGCTGGAGATGTTATTTAAGAGACTACAATGTTTATTGATAAAGCTACAAACTGCTAAAAATAACAAATGAATAGGCATAGCACTGATCAATGTATTGCATTTTTTTTACAGTGTTACACACATTTAGGACATTTAGTACACTTACATCTTATGCATTGAACTGTTACTGAAATGTCTGTCATCCTCCCCCAGCCCAGTTCATGTTAGGATACAATTCTAATCCCCTACTCTGCCCTCCCACAAGCCTTTTGAAAATAATATGATAAAAAATGTGTCTGTGATAAACCCAATGACCAGTCCAGCAGGTTGTTGAAGGGAATTGCCAGTGGTGCTCCAGTGAGCTCAGGTCACCAGGTGAACCACACAGCTGTCTGTAAACATTCTCAGATCATGGAAGATGTGCCTTCTGTTCATCTTTGACTGATCATGTAGCTTATCTTCCATTTCTTCCCATTTCTGAACCCTGCTTTTGTTGGGTTTGTTCCTCCTTTTCTCTGCCAAGTCAGATATGGTTATGTAAATGGCCTTGCAAGGTGCCATTTCTCAAAATTCCCTTTCAGTTGCCAAGTTCATCCTCATTACATGTTGATCACCTTATGCAGTTGGCCTAACAAACCATTCTTCTTTAACTGTTTTTCTTCTCCCTAGATAAGCTTAAGTATTTTCTTACAGGCAGATCACCTGCATACCAGAGTAAGGATTTTCTTTCTCACTTTAGTTCTGTGCTTACACAACATCCTGGTCTCTTAGTTGTTTAACTAAAATTATTAGACAATCTCCTGGTTTTCTGGAGGCCTTAGGTGGTTATGAGGCCTGGTGCTCCAGTAGGGCCTCTTGCTCACATCAGTCTCACGACCTCCTCAACCTAATGAATTTGGGCACTCTGTGCTGCCTTGCTTGCAGGCTGCAGGTTGTGTGGCCATGGAGACAGCATATGCACATTTACTGGGGGTGAATGTGCCACAGAGGTGACAATGATCTGCCATCCCATGTCACTTGTGAGCAGCTGCCTGGCTCTCTACCAGGAGCTGAACAGGTTTATTATGGAGCTGGTTGAAGTTCCTTTGAGGAGGGAGAAGAAATGTGACCCATGGGGTTTTTGCTGACCTATGCTCTTATCTCTGTTTCCCACCTTGTTACTGCTCTGCTCTGATTACATTTAAGTGGGGAGCTGCTGCCTTCTTTATGCACAGGAAGAAGAATGCCCAATGCCCAAATCCAGGGGTAAAACCCTTGCAAACACTGATGTCTGTGTAAAGGAGATGGATGGGTTTTGCTGAACACATATCAATTTCGAAAGAGGAGCTCTAGTCAGGGTTGCTGTCATTGCCACAGCTGGAAATGGGAGGAGAAGGTGGGCTGGCTCTTCCAGCACCAGACTCTGAGTGGAGCCTTCAGTCACTCACCATGGGACAGTCCTGTGTGTGTCCACATCCAGGAGTCAGTCTGCAGTTGCTGAGGTGGTGTAGCTAATGCTGTTCAGGGTGCCCAGAGGAGGCCACAGAGATGTTCAGGGTTGGAAAACAGCACTTGTGTAGATGCTTTGAGCTGGACATTTTCTAGGCATGGGCTTAACTGTGGTTTCCTTATGTTTAAGATCAATGGATCTCTCCAGATGGAGCAGGCACTGCTGTTCACTTTCCTGGAGGCATCCTCTGACTGTAAGTTCAGAGACCAGCTGCATTCCCTGCAAAGCCAGCTGATTATGTGGGACCAAGGAAAGGGTGAGGATGATTTGGAACTTCAGACTGACGGCAATCGCAGCGGCCACTTGCGGAACGGTGAGCTAGGTGAGCAGGCTTTTCTCCATCCTACACGTCTCTCTGAACATGGTGTTTTTCTTTCCCCATTTCCTACCTTTGTTGTTTGTTTCAGTGGAGTAATGTTTTCTCCATTGAGAAGCTTCACGGTGTGGCTCTTAGTGGTGATGTTGGTTGAGAGTTTAACACTTGGATTAAGACAACTGGTGCTTAGTGCTTTACTTCTCCATGGATTTCTAGAGCTGTCAACCTGGGGTCTTGTTTGCAGCACATCAGACAAGGGCACAAAGCTGGTACTGCTGATAGCTGCCCTCAAGGAGTGTGATGCTAAGCAGTTAAGTTAGATCTCACACTGCTCCTTGGGCAGTGTCAGTACTTGGGCTAGAATCTTGTCACAGTTCGTGTTCTGGTACTGGGTGAATCCCTTTCTGCTCTACCAGTGTGGTGGAAACTGTTCCTCAAGTAGTTTCTGGTCCTGTTCCTGCTTCACTAGCCATCTGCAGGGTGGCTATTGCCCCTTGCCCAGGGTGTGTCAGCTGGCACATTAACCTCAAGTGAAGCAGGGTGAGGAGGAACTGCTGCAGTAAATAGCCCTCTCTCATACAAATTGGCATAGGTCTCATGCCAAAAGTTACTATGGGAAGCTTTGCCAAAATTAGGTAGGACAAGGGGTAAGATTTTAAACCGAAAGAGGGCAGACTAGATTTAAGGAAGATTTTTACAATGAAGGTGGTGAAACACTGGCACAGGCTGCCCAAGGAGGTGGTGGATGCCCCATCCTTGGAAACATTCAAGGGTGGGCTGGCTGGGGCTCTGAGCAACCTGATCTAGTTGAAGATTCCCTGCTCATTGCAGGGGGTTTGGACTAGATGGCCTTTCAAGGTCCCTTCCAACTCAAACTGTTCAGTGAGATGCTGTATATTAAATGGTGCTTAAGAGACAAGTCCTGGCAAGTCACTTAAATCCTAGGATCATTTAGGTTGGAAAAGACCCTTTAAGGTCATGCACAGTTTCTCTATCCCCCTCTCTGGGCAGGACACTGGCTCTAACTGTCCTGTTCAAATTTTGGTTGGAGATGTTCTAACATCTCCTGTTTTTTGGGCATGGTGATTTTTTGGGCAGGGTGAAGCTGCAGTTTGCCTAAACTAGAGATAAAAAACCTGTTTGCCATTGTCTCTGGTAGGCAACTCGGGTGCATGTAAAGGAATTGTGCTTAGAGCTGTCATGAATACACTATGGGGTGGGAAGGAGTTTGCTGATGGAGATGAGCAAAATGCTATGGATGAGCTTACCTGCACTGAACCTGCTCTGACTACAGCCTCAGTTCTGCTCTCTGTGTTGGCAGGGTTGGCTCCAACAAATGAAGATGTTATCCGGATCATTGCTACTCAGCTTGCTGAGATTGGAGACCAATTTGATAAAGAAATCCAAGGAAGAGTAGTAAATGATCTAGTGCAGTACTTCATGAATGAGAATCTGTCTAGAGAGGTGAGTGAAAAGCAACCTGACAAGCAGCTCCCCATTTAAGTATTGTGCATCCTTCCTGCTATGACTTTGACGGCATCTTAAAATTCAACCTGAACACTTTACCTTTGAAGATTTGTTAGAGGTGATTCTGTAGCCTGGGGCAGAAATTAATGTGTAAATTGGGTTCCTTGGGCTCATCTCCTTTCTGCAGATGGTGAAATTTTGTAGTTGTGGAAAAGGACTGACTTTCAGAGGCATTTTGTCCTTCTTTTGTTGGCCCAATGGCTTACCTTAGAAAATGAACTGTCTGGTTAAGGCTTAGTATTAGTATGTGAGATCTTTGGACTTTGGTGCCAAGTCCTGTATATCTGCTGATCACCACGTGGGTAAAAATTGAGCAGGTTAGTGACAGGAGCTTAACTTGGTGTTTGTTGCTGAACACTGGAGAGACAGCAAGTCCTGAGACCCTTTGGTAGTGCCCTAACTGTGTTCATGGGCTCAGTGTTGGGAGTAGCAGTGGGTTTAGACCTGGCTGGGTGACCTGCAGGGGTGACTTCTCCAGGTGGCCTGTTCCTAGATGCAGTTGGCCCAGAATCTAACATGTTTTGCTGCTCTGCAAGAGAAGTAGAGTTTGAAGTCTCTTGTGGTAAAAAGGAAAAGAAAATGATGTCTAAGGATTAGATCCATATCTGGTTCAAGGAACATAGTTTGCTTCCACAGAGCCTTCTTAGCATCTTCTAGATGACTGTGGCTTTCTGGCTTGTTTGGCTTTCTCTGTCTGTGATGAAGTTTTCTGTGCTTTACAAGCTAGTGCTGTCTTTGAATTGAGGGCCCACCTTCTTGCCAAAAGACAGGATTTAATGCCATCAACTCCTATGTAACAGGCAGGCTGCGGTGGCTGGGAGGAAGGGAAGCAGCATCCTATGGAGTGTTAGAACAAGCACAGTCCTGGCAAGCTGTGCTGAGACTCCTTTCTCCCACAATTGTTGCACTGAGATCCCTCTCTTCCTTCCATACAGGAGATAACCCTGCAGATGGCCAGGGCAGTGAGAGAGCTTGTACAAGCCATCCCCTCAGACATGGAACAGGAGAAGACCATGTTGGTGCTAGCAATGGTCTTGACTAAGAAAATTGTGAATACAGTGCCCTCCCTTCTACATCGTGTCATTAACACCACTCTGAACTACATGAACCAGCAGTTCCACAACTATGTTGTTGAAATGGTGAGTGCTGTCAGTCAGCTCTGTGTGAGTCACAGCCTCTGTGCTGGCCTGGGTTATTCCCAGAGGGGTGGCTGAGCTCTGAACTGCCTGTGGCCTGCTGGTTTCCCTGTAGTGCTCTGGAGGCTGGGCCAGATGGGAATGTCAGTCTCTGCAGAGCTCTGAAGATGAGTGTGCTGGAGGGGAACATGTCACAGCTTCTCCTCTAACAGCAGCCAGTGAACAGAGTGCATTTGTTCTGTAGGGCAGAGAGAGCTGTGACTGCTGTGACTTCTTGCCTCCCTGCTTTCTCCTCAGGGAGCTGTGCCTGTAAGACTCTGGTTAATCATTCCCTCAGGAAAGGAAAGCCTGACCTAAGCTCTGATGGCTGTATTTCCGCAATGTCCTCACCCTGAGGTCTCTGCTCTTGCCTTCCTTGGCTCCCCAGAGCTTGGGAGAACTGGAATGGGAAAGGAATTGCTCCTGAGAATTAACACTAGCAGAGGAACAATGAGAAATGGTCAAATCCATTCTTGTTCTCTGTTGGAGCTTGAGCATAGGTGGGGAGGCTGTGCAGCTCACAGGCAAGCCAGGCTAAAGGGCAGGGCATTTGGCCTCAGCTTCAGTAGCCTGTCTGGGAAGGGGAGAGGACACACACACCGGTGTTAACACCAGGTGGTCCTTGAGAATGAGATTTCAGTGGGCAGGGCTGTGATCCTGCCACCCTGAGAAGCAGTGGTGACACAGTTGTGATGTGCTGCAACTCTCAGGGACGCTGCTGCACGGCAGCCCTGCCATGCACAGTGCTGGCAGCAACCTGCAGAGGGGCCCGGCTTGCACCAGCCCTGGACTTTGCCCCACACAGTGCCCTGGGCACGGTGTCACTGTGCTTGGGTCACTCAGCACTGCCCTTCCCTGCACTCACTTCAGCTCCTGGGTGCTGAGTTATGCCAGAAACGGGTCACTCGTGTGAGGCTGGCCCTTCTTTCTGCCCCAGCTGGCTCATAACGCCCAGGGCAGCAAGGGCAGGCAGAGGGCTGGAGCCGGGCACCAGGGCCTGTCCCACACTGTTCCCCTGGGCCTTGTCCGTGCTGCTGGCGCAGGAAGGAGCACGGCAGGTGGCAGTGTTGACGCGCGGTTCGTGGCGCTGGAGCTGCCGGGCTGCTCGGGCAGGCACAGGGCAGGGCTTGCCGCGGGGGAACTGCTGCTGTTAATAATACCCCTTCTGTTTCTCTCCCTCTAGCTGGGTGAGTGAGCTCTCCAGCCCTGTGTGGAGAATGTGGATTCCTGAAGACTTTTCTTGATGTATGAAGATCACTTGATTTGCTCTTAACTTTTGAGATACAGCTGTGAAAGGGATGGTAGAGCTTCATAGATAGGCTTTTGTAGACTAGCACAGCAGTAATAGTAGTGTGAGCTGCCTGCCAGCTCTGCCAGTACCTGTAGGGAGTAGTGCTTGCCCTCTCTCAATTTACAATATTTTTTGTTAGCAGCAGCAACCTTTGTGCAGACCCTGCCTTGTGCTTCTAGAGGACCAGTGGGCACAGGGCCTGCCCTCTCAGTGTTTTTTCTAAGCAGCTGTAGCATTTTGCTTTAGTTATTTGCTTCCCAGCCCTGCTCCTGCAGCTGAGCCATGCTGTGTTGTTCCCAGGAAGGCCTCAGGCTGTGGGTGGTTGATCAGCACAGATCAGCAAGGTGGGTGGGTGGGAATCAGGTCTGTCTGGATTGGGAGCTGGCAGCAAGAGGGAACAGAGCCCTAAGGGATGGAGCAGTCTTTGACCAGGGAAGTGAAGATACTTCAGTATCAATCACCATACATCTGTGTTTGCTTGAAAAATGAAACTGACGGGAAAACTGTAAAGGAAAGGGCAGGGTAGGCACAGGGCAAGTTTTTTTGGGAATGCAACCTGGATATGCCTAATAAAAAATGGCATGTCTTGTTGTCACATCTCAGGTTCAACAAACTTGGACTCAGGTTGTCCTATAATCACATAAGGTGACAGTGTCACCTGGGATCCAGCTGCCTCAGGACTTTACAAAGTATGTAAATATTTTGTGGGTTTTTTTAACTTAAATAAAAATGTCACTTCTCATGGCACTACAGCTCTTAAGAATTTCAATTTCCATCTGGATTTTTTTGTGTTGTCAGTTTTTTGTGCAAGTACTCATGGCACTCTTCTAATTCACTATGGCTTATGATGCAGCTGGCAGCAGTAGAGACACTCTGGTCCTGTCCTTGCATAAGCAAGTTTTATGTAAGTAAACCCACCTTTTCTTTTGGTGCCTGCACTAAAACGGGGGGAGAGGGGAAGCACAAAAGTAGTCTACACATTGTTTTTGAAAACTGTACCATTTATTAAAGTGCAACCTGGGGGCATGGTCTTACAGCAGTGTCCCATTAGCAGAGGGAAAAATGTACATACCCCTTCACTTCAACTGAATATAGAACAATGAAGCTGGAAAGAACTTTCTTTTCAAGGTGGAAACACTTTTATTAACCAAATGGCACAAGAAGCTTTAGACAGTTTTCCCCAAGAGGGCTGCACTTGCATATTAGAAGGAACAGTATGACGAGTTCCTGGGATAATGGGTGACTTGAGGACCAGTCAGGGTCTCTTCCCCCAGGCAGACCTCTTGAGAACAGAATCCAGAATCCCTGCAAGTCTGTCACTATTTGCTTACACCCAGCAGAAGCCTAGCAGAAGATACCCCCTAACCTGCAGCTTCAGAGTCAGTCCCATCAGTCTTTGCTGCTTAACAAATCAAGTGGCATTCTTTTGGTCTGAGTGGGTTTTTAGGTTTACACTTGAATAAAAGCTTATACTGCAAGTTAAAAATGGGGACAGACCCCCTAAAGGTATAGCAGTAAGATGCATCCTCTGCAGCTTGTTCTGTCCACATTGATAGTGTCCCTTGCCTCCCCTGCAGATACTGCAGCGAGATCAAAAGCAGCTTCCACTGGAAGCTAACAGGAGCTCCCCCACTTCTACAGCATGACCATAGACCTCTAGCTTGGAGGAAGCAAGTCAGCCTACCCAAGAGACTGAGAGAAGGTCAGCTCTAACTAGAAAAAAAAGTGATAAAAATTACTTAGCTTAAGGAGGTGGATCTGAGTGCTGTTGTGTTGTGGTTCCCCTGGACTTAATGCTGCTGCCCGTTCCAAGTTGGTGTCATTCCCCAGCCAAGTACTGGGCAGGAGAGTTCACTCTGTCAGACACAAACTGAGTTCTGTTGCCTAGAGCTGGCCCTGCAATCCCTGCTCCCTCTGGGCCTCAGTGTTTGCTCTACCCGAGTCAAGTACTGGTGGCTTAAATTTTGTAAATATCCACCCCCCGCCTTTTTTTTTTGTTATGGCAAGACAGAGCTTGCACTTTGACACACAGGTACATACATGGAGTCAAAGCAATACTGTTCTTGTAAACTTCCTAGTGCTGAAATTAAGCAATCCAAGCCCAATTAAAGTCATGCACAACTTCTGCCTTCACTAGGTAGAAGAGATACTGTACCTCACCCCTCCACGTTTCACAGAATCAAGTAGGTTGGAAAAGACCTTTAAGATCAACAAACCCAACCTCTGCCCAAACACCACCTTGTCAATCAGACCATGGCACTTGAGTGCCACATCCAGTGTCTTCTTAGACACCTCTCCACCTCCCTGGGCAGCCCATTCCAATGTCCAATCACCCTTCTGTGAAGAACTTCTTAATGTCCAAACTAAACCTTCCCTGGTGCAGCTTAAGGCTGTGTCCTCTTGTCCTGTCGCTGTTGCCTGGGAGAAAAGACCGACCCCACCTGGCTGCATTCTCCTGTCAGGGAGTTGTAGAGAGTGATAAGGTCTCCCCTAGAGCCTCCTTTTCTCCAGACTAAACAACCCCAGCTCCCTCAGCCCTTCTTCATAGGACTTGTGTTCCACACCCTCAACCAGCCTTGTTGCCCTTCTCTGGACTTGCTCCAGATCTCACCACGCTTCCTAAACTGAGGGGCCCAGGACTGGATGCAGCACTCAAGGTGCAGCCTCACCAGTGCTGAGTACAAGGGAAGAATCACTGCCCTGGTCCTGCTGGCCACACTATTGATCTAGGCCAGGATGCTCTTGGCCACATGGGCACACTCCTGGCTCATGTTCAGCTCCTGTCAGTCAGTACCCCCAGGTCCCTTTCTGCCTGGCTGCTGTCCAGCCACTCTGTTCCCAACCTGTAGTGCTGCAGGAGGTTGTAGCCAGAGTGCAGGATCCGGCACTTGGACTTGTTGAACTTTGTATCCTTGGATTCAGCCCATTGATCCAGCCTGTCCCAGTCCCTCTGCAGAGCTCTCCTACCCTCCAGCAGATTGACACTTGCACCCAACTTGGTGTCATCTGCAGACTTACTAATGTAGACTTGATCCCCTCATCCAGATCATCAATAAAGATACTAAACAGGAATTTTTCATTGGGGAGCACTTTCTCCCATTGTGCTCCAACATGAGCAGAGACAGAGCCTGGAATAAGACATTCTGCTGAAGCCCTGAGCATTCTGATGGCCCTGTTCACCTCTCCACCCCACTCCCTCCATTTCACAGCAAAAGAATCTAGTAATTACACTCAAATTCTGTAAGAGGAGCTTGCTCTGGCTTAGTGAGTGAGACCACTACGGTGCCAGAACTATTTCTAGTTTTTTGCCAGAATAGCAAGATACACCATGCTCGGGCTTTGCCAGTACTGCCGTACCTCTATAACTGAAATTAAATACAGGGTAGGTTTATAACCTCGGATTATTTTATCTGCTACAGTCATTAAAATGAAAGAAGACCAAACTTCAGAAACTTGCTTGTTTAGCACTAATTAAATTTTTCATTTGTGAGCACTAGAAAGCATTGATTAGTTTAAAAATCCAGTCCAAAGTGTTAGCCTAGGTGTGATCAACACTATGTGGGAAAGAAAGGAGCAGTGTTCTGGCAGCAGAACTTGTCCTGTGCAAGAGCACTCTGCACTACAGCTTCCACCTGGCCCTTGAGCTGCAGCTGCCTGAGCACAGCCCCCAGCCAGGATGAAAAACAAAGCCCTTGCAAACAGCAAGGATGGATTCCTGTAGTACCAAAGCTCTCCAGAAGGCAAGTGAGGAAAGAAACAACCAGCTGCAAACACCACCACACTTCACCTCCAGCCAGAATCTACCAAAAGCAGGTGCAATACTGAACAGAGACCACACTTCTGCAGCATCACCCAGCTCTCTGCTAGGGGCTTGTACTCAGACTGGTGAGTACCTGGAGCAGCAGCTGAACGGACAGAAGGCTGCAGAAGTGCTGCTTCCTCGGCTCGACCTTGTTCTTTGAGCCAGACCTAGTGTTTTAGATCTAAGTTCTTTTCAGTAGTTTTCAGCAGCTGAATTACCACCCTGAGAAGCTCTACTCAGCATCCACCCAGCCCAGTAAGAACCCCAAGCTTAAGTTTTTAAGCTGCTGCTTTTGTGTGTGCCCAGTAATATTTTGGGCCAGCTGAGCAGCTCAGTGCTGCCATGCCAGCTCCAGCCCCACTGCCTGGATCTTTGAAGCTCAAGGGACTCAGGAGGCAGGAGCCCACCTGGCTCCACCCAGCACACAGGAGCTGCAGCAGGCAGGGACATGGCTCTGTGTCTGCACTTTGGGCAACAAAGGAATTCTGTGTTTCAGTCTTTGCTCTCAGCCTCTTGTTCCCACAGTGCCAGCTGAAAAAAGTCCTTGCTCAGCCACAATGCCCATCTAAGCTATACCTTAGAATTATGCACAGCTGAAATTTAAGTTGTATCTTATCTTGAAAGCCTTTCCCTTGACAGCTCCTTATTGAGCATGCTGCCCACTGCAGTTCCTTAAATATTTACCACTTTTTTTGTAGATCCAGTCCTCTGCTGTTTTAGCATCTCAGCTTTAGGGTATGCTAAGCATAAAGTGAAGACAGCATGGGTCTAAGGTAGATATTTTGTTAAGGTACAGGCCACTCGAGGACAGATATTGAGGCACTTCTGGGAAGGGGATAAGCAACACAAGTGAAAGTAACTCTATATGCCCTTTTGTAAGTATATAGCTCCTGCCTTCCCTCTGCCAGCTACAAGAGATCCACTAAAGAGAGGTTGCATCACACCTTTTGGGGTAATTGGACCCTGCAGTTTAAGATTACTGTAATATATTTAAAGATAGGGGGGAAGAAAACTCCAGTTTTCTAATTCACACCTCTTAACAGAGCAGCCTCTCACTCAGGTCTATAAGAACACTGTCATCTGAGCTTATCCACCCTTTGGTGACTTCCACAGGGGCTGTCCCAGCTCTGACCACAGGACTCCAAATCCAACCCCACAACTGACCATTTTAACTAATGGAGTGTTCCCAGAGGAAAGAGACTCATACAATAAATTTTCTGAACACGTGGTCCATGGGGTGGTGGAGAAGAGGGTACAAAGTCTTGCTGACTTGTCAAATCTAAAAGACCCTAGAAGGAGAAGAATATTATAAAGAAAGGACCAAGCAACCAAAACATACGGTGCAACTGATGCTCAATTGAATGTAGCAACACACCAGATACTCAAGACTTCAGCCTGACTTTTAAAATGCTTAACACAGTCATTTATTTTCCTTACTATTGCTGCCACCTTCTCACCGCTGCGTGTGGAAGAAGGTGCTTTTTATTTCATGCCCCACTGGGCTCCTTGTGACAGTAAGTTAGGAACTTCTTCCCCAGCTGGCCTGGATTTATTCTTGTCTGTCCTCTACTCATCTCCACACTACTACTGAAACAACCACGTCCAGAGAAGAATTAGAGTAACTCCAGCCCTGCCTTCACCCTCGCCACTGTTGGTACACAAATTATCCAGAGTGTCCACAGAAGCCATCTCTGCTTCACAGTAACCTGCTGTGGCTAGAGACGGGGATGTCCCAAAATTAGGTTCATAATCTTCAGTAAGGAGAGGATGTAGGACAGGCTAAGAACAGTTCTCTCCCACAGAGAACGTGCCCAGAGAAGAACCCAAAGCCATCAGCAAAGCAGTAGGAAATGGGCCAGGCAGTAAAGCTGCCCCTGCCACCCAGGTGCCCTCACTGACTGTGTCACTCCTTGATAAACACGACATGAAATTACGCAAAACTGTTCCTGCATGTCCATGACAGATAAAGAGACCTCTTCTCCACTTGAGGGAAACTCCTGCAAGGGGCCAGGAGTGGGAACTACCCTGGTGGGAAGGCACACACCAGAGAGTCTGTGGCATGAGGAGGTCCCAGTGACCCACCCTGGGGACACAGCACAGCAGTAAGGACCAGCAGGGCACCAGGAAACGGCAAAATAAAGTCAATTCCATTTGGGAATACGATAAAGGATTTGTTGGGGTTTTGTTGGGTTTTTTTTTATAAGGCCAACCTGCTATGTTTTGTAGGTGGAAAAAGAGCAATCAATGATCAACAGTAAAGTTCAGAATGTCAGAGCTCCCAAGTTCAGTCCATAGTGGCAGTATATACATGACAACCCTTCCTCTTAATATTCAACTTCACACATGCAGAGTTCAAAATCCAGTAAGTTTTCTAGAAAATCCATTCTCACAAAAGCTTAAACAAAAATATTTCCTCAGAATCTGACACATTCTGATTAACTTTCCAGCATCCTGGGATAGGAAAATGCAGCAAGAATATCCTAAAATAGAGAATATGCTAAGATCTCTTCATTTTGAGATCCCTTAAGAAACAGGCTCATCAGGAGATGTACTCTTGATAAGGTTGTTTAGAAATAAAAGTACCTTGTCTTTGTGCTTTATGAAGAGTAAGATTCCCACAAGCTCATGTTTCATTTTTATGTTGAGTTCCCTTTCACCTCCCTCCACCTGGTCTAAGCCACAGTGCCAGCACCAACCCTGGGAGATGCATCCTGCCTGGAAAGTTCTGCCTGGGAAGCCCAAGGTCTTGCCCACGGAGCCGAGTACGGACAAGGACAGACACACGAACGCGCGCTGAAAGAGGAACGCCTGCAGCTGGATCTGACTTATGAGTAGGGCAATGCTGAAAAGGTTTTTCTCCACACACACCTGAAGTGTTGTGACTGCAGGAAGGGGGATTTCCTTTTTGCCAAAGTAACCTGCTCGTAATTAGTGAACCCATGAGTTTAGCTAATTACAGATTCACAGTCGCAAAAGAAATCGCGCTGAACACCACTCCGGGCCAAGTCAGGAACAAGCAGATAGAGATGTTTAATGCTCTTTTGCTCAGTTACAAGAATCCATTGCTTTATATATCTGGGATTCTGTCACAGGCAAGACCAAGTTAGGACTAAATACACTCTGTGCTTAACTTGGGAAAGACAATGCAGACTGCAGCAGGACACAGGACAGCAGAGCGTTTAACGTCTGAATTGCACTTGAGGCACTGGCCTCGCTTCCACAGTTTTGCCGTATTTTTGCTGAATATACCCCAGATATCAGAGGACTGATCCCAGTGGCACCGTGTCCAGCATGAATTTCGTACCTGTGGTAATTGAAGGGTTGCAGTAAAGTGGGCTGGGCAGGAGCAGAGCAAATGGATTCTCAAACCAGCAAATAGCAGTGTCCCTCCCACCCTCCCGGGCAGCACCTCTGCCCCAGGAACACCAGGATGCTCAGAGATAATACAGCTATAGAGAGGCAGCATCTTCACAGGATGGGGCTCCAGTAAACGTTAGGGGCCAAAACCAGTGTGAGCCAAGAGGTAAGAATAAGCACTGTCCCACTGGGGCTTAGGAGGAACCTGGAAGGTTAAGAGGAGCAGTGCTGTACCTGAGAGGAAGCTGAGACAAAAGGGAGACCAGCCTCTCGCTACAGGACTCAGGTTGGCTAATGTTTGTTAGGAAGGGCTCGGGGGCGCAACGGGAAGTGACAAGACAGCACAGCTGCAATAGCGGTCAATCTGAGAAGCCAAGAACTCCAGGGGTTGGCAGCAGCTGGCTCTCCCCTGCCCCTGGGGATTCTCTGTTCCAGTTCCTAGAGTATGAGCACCCCTTTCTTCAGCACCTGCACTTAAGTTCTTAAATTTGCAGAATTTTTTTTTTTTAAAAATACCCCCACACTTTAATCACGAAAAACCAGTCCCCGCCCCAATTCTACTAAAAACATGATTGTCCGTAGCTGGAGGCTTATTGAACAACCTCACCTCATCACCACTGAGTTACTCAAATGTCCAATTAAACAGCAGGCAGCTCAACCTTTAGGTAACACAACTACAAAAATTGGATGTGCTCTCTTCTCTCCTCCCTCCTCCTCAAGAGAGCCCCATTACTTTTTCCTAAGCGCCAGCGCTACTCCGACTGCTACAGCCAATATAGCGACTGCAGCAGCCCCGCCGTACAGCAGTATAGATTTCCCTTCTGGCAAAAGGATAGGCTTCTCCTCTGCAGCCGAGGATTTCTCTTCTATTTCTTCCAAATGGCCCTCTTTCCCCACTTTTTTCCCCCCTGGAAGCAGTATTTTCTCAGGTTCTGGTGCAGCCTTTTCTTCTGATGGGGCTAACTTTGGGACAGGTTTACTTAATACGGGGATTTCAGGTTCAACAAGCTCTTCAGCTGCTTTTCCCTTTTCCTCCTGTTTTGTACGCAGAAGTGTGGAGGGATGTGCTTTTTCAGCAGCAGCAATTTCAGCTGGAGGTTTTATTTCCTGTAAAGAAGCAGAGGTTTCTGGAAACGCTGCCTGCATGGTCTCTGCGGCGCCGGCTGACACCACTGCTTCCTCAATCCCCTCCGGTATCTCTTCCTTCTCCACATGAACAATGTCGGAGTTGGAAGAGTTGTTCTCGCTCCTCTCTTCACCCCCTCCGTTGCTGTCCAGGCTTTTCACTTCTTCAGGATCCATAGCCACTTGCTGCCAGGACTCAGGTCCCAGGGAGACTGGCAGGCTCTCTGTGTGCCAGCTCTGGCTCGCCGACAGGGAGACGGGCAGGCTCTCCGACTGCCACGACGTGGTCACCGTGGGGGACTCTGGGGGGCTCACCTGTCCTGAGTTGTCACTGGTCAGGATGTAGATGTCATTGCTGTCCTCTGCGATGAGCCCAGGATACTCTTCCTCTTCGGATTCCAAAGTGAAGACCGTTCCCTACGAACAAAAAGGAGGACACAATATGTGAGCCACGGCTTCAGCATTCCCTCCCCTGTACGGGACAGAACAGGACACCTGGAAACTTGGTGAGCTGGAAGAAAGATGAGAGGGCCTCTGCAGGAGCAGCAGCTGCCTGACCTGCATTTCAGTAGAGATTACAGAACCCCAGCTGGTCCAGCTGGCATTTCCAGAGAATGGAACCTCTTATATGAGCTCTGCTGGGAGCTCCTCCTTTCCCTGATGTTACTTTGTCTCCAAGTCCATCACCAAAACACACATGGTCATTATTAACGTAACAAGATACTAAAGTCTGAAACCAAACTGCAACACAACAAAGAAAGTAAACACAAGCACATGATCCCAGCTGAATACTGTTCCCTTCTCTCTTCTGTACAAGTGCGCTGTATTCCTTGTCCATTTTCATCTAACAGTGTTCATCTTACGTTAATCTTATTCCATTGCCACTGGTGTCTGAAGCCTGTATTTCTATTTTGTACCAACAAGTTGGAATCTACAGTAAGTCTAGTATTTTACTACAATTTTAGCTATTCTTAAACGAGTTCATTTTCAAAGACTGCCATCATAACTTCGGCTACACAACTGAAGTTTAAACAACCAACCAAGTACAGATACCCAGAGATGCTAACAGGGCTTGCTTGCTTTTATTTAGCTAGGAAAAATCTGTAGGCATCCTAAAAATTTGATGGTGGGCTTTGGCTGAAGAAGCTGCAAGTGTAAAATACTGATTCCCTGCGATCAGCAGCTCCCAGCCAGCTCCCCCCAGTTTATACTGGTATTGACATTCTGTGATGTGGAATATCTCTTTGGCCAGTGCAGGTCAGCTGTCCTGGCCACTCTCCCTCCCACCTTTTTGTGCCTCTCCTCACTGGCAGAATATAAGACACTGAAAAGTCCTTGATTTAGGGGTAGCACTACTTAGCAACAACAAAAACATCAGTGTGTTATCAATGTTACTCTCATCCTAAATCCAAAATGCAGCTCTGTACCAGCTAGGAAGAAAATGAACCCAGCTGAAATGAGAACAAAGAGATAGGGGCAGAGAGCAACCCCAGCATCTCCTATGCCATATAAAAGAAGTCTGTGAAACCATTAACAAAAATTCAATAACTTGCTTGTAACAAAAATTATTTCAACATTTTATCAAGTACTGCAGTGCTGGGAGCCCCTTCTGTGCAAATTCCTTGTTCAATCATCAAGGTTTCCTGTATAGTCCATCATGACATGAAGAAAAAACTCCATTCTCTTTCTCCCTGCTCTCTTCCACATGCAATAGTTCTCGTAAAGCACTCCAAGCAGTTGCCCTTCTTTTTTAAGCCTTCCCAACACCTGTGAATTTGGGGGTTGATTCTGCTCCAGTCTCCTGCCTATAGTTTCACATTCCAAGACACCTCCTTGGTTGTTTCACAACTTTTTATGGATCCACACAGGGACCTGTGTCAGGAACCGATCCCAGTTAAAAACAAACACAGTTCTTATTTTGCGGAGATGTTTTTAACCTGGGCCCATAGAATTTTGGAAGCTATTTGGACACACTATGAGATTGCACACTCACTGCTTGGACTATCAGGTTATGCTCTGGATGTTGATTAAGTAGGAAATACTCTCACTGGAATATAAGCCGCTCACAGACACCTGTGATCAAACCCAATATTATATTTCCACAGGTATCACAGACTCAGAAAAATGGCAATTAAAAACCAAAATAATTAGGGGTAAAACCTGCAATCTCATGAGCCTCTGTATGACCCTCCTCTCTGTTTAACTCTACCTTTCCACATGAAATTTATTTCCCATCCACACCACATCACAAAACACTAGACCGCATCTGAGGTCTGACGTTAGGAGAAAGAACAGGGACACACACCACTGATAACAACTCCACTCTTAACATTCCACTGGGAGTGCACCCATGCTGCTGTGACTCACTCAACATGAGGCACTTACACAAATATTCCAAAACCACACTGTGCTGCTGTGGATTTGTGAGCTGTGGTGATTGTAGCAAAAAAAAGCACCAACGAGGGCTACATTCAGACGGCCTGAATTCCCCTGAAGTCGCACACTGGTGAAAGCCAGGAGGCTTTGAGCCGTGACTCAGCAGCCCACAGAGGGGAGGACAGAGCCACCTGTAGTCTATAAGGACAGTGGGTACCGAGACTGCCCTGAAAATTAAACCATCCTGATACTTCTAAACACATACTTTCACTGGAGATATGCTTCTCACAACATCCAGGTCACATCTGGGCATATCCTCAGGGTAACATGCAGGATAAACTGCTTTGGAGAGGGTAAGGAAATGAAGGGATGGTTATACAAGTAACAGGGACAATCCTCACCATCTCAAATACTTCATTAATACATGTACCAACACTACACACGCATCCTGCCTTCAGCAGAAGGGAGGAGGGCCAAAGGGGCTCAAGAGTTTTATTGTTCCTCTTTGCACGCAAACTGCGCTGACCTCAAAAGAGTTATCGGTTGCTGGCTCCCTATAAATCAGAGCCTTATGCAGCCTGGCTGATTCCTTTCTGTCTTTACAGACAATTTAACTTCCGTGTCAGTGCCTCAGGAACAGAACTCTCCAGGCTTGGAGAGACATATTGCCCATGGTTAGGAAGGCTGGGGCAGAGCTAACACACTGTCAGTGGGTAATTCCACCACTTTCGTTAAAGGCTTATGAAGCTTTAATTGAAAATCCAGACAGTAATAGGCATTATTTAGGATACATGATTAATATTTCTTGAGCTGAATTAAGATTTAATACATAAAGTCAAGCGGATAAAGCTAGGATTTTGTGCTGGTTCAGTTGAGGTTTGCACTTTGGTGGTTTTTTTTTTTTTTTTTCCTTTTAAAGCAGCTGTAAAAAAACCTGAATGACATTTAGGACAATTCTCTTGATTCATCTACAGATGTGACCCAGAAGCAAAGCTGCAACAGGCAGATTATTTCAGGACAGGATGGAACATGTGGAAGGATTTTTAATAACCTGAGACCTTACATAAGCCCTACACTTTAGATTTAATAGTAAGTAAGGAATGTATGTAAGCATTTCTTTATCTGCTTTGTTTATTGTAAATAGACAGTCTACTGCTTCAAACCAGAAAGATCATATTTGCTCTTTTTCATATTTGCAATGGGAAGCTTGCAAACTTGGGAGTGCTTTTCTTCATCCTGCATACTGAGAGAACCACGTCAGGTGTGGTAGAGAAGTCTGAGTCCCTCACTGCAGCACCCTGCCACTCCTGATCCCTGATCCCACCCACTGGCACTTGAGGGAAGAGCTGGCACAAGCTATGAGGAGACAGAGAACTGCATATTTCCCTGCTTGGCTAGAACACAATATGAAAGGCAACATCCCATGAGGCAGTCTTGAGGAAAAGATCACCTTAGCTCTGTTGAGGTGACATGTGCAGACCTAAAAAAGAGAGCTACCAAAATCAATCACTGTCCTCAGCCTATGGGGTTTGTTTTGCAGAAATGTTCCACAATGCTTCTGCAAGTGACAGGAAGCACTATGAACAAATGTGGCATATTACCGCGATGCCCCGTTATTACGGCTTATCCCGGTAATCAGTCGAGACGCAGAAATAATGAGAGCTGGAGTCCGAAAGTTCTTGTTCAGAGCAAGGGCGGAAAGGGGGGGAAACCCCTTTCGTTTAATTCTTATATACACTTTTAGAAATCACAGATCATTGGAGAAAGTTAACACTTCCGTCTCTAACTATATTGGTTAAAAGAAGTGTCCGTCAAAGGGATCTGTGTCCATGGGAAAGGAATGTAAAAAGATAATTTTTACAACAACATAGCTATGTTTACAGAAATCGTCCTTGAGACTGTCTAACAGAGAAAACTAGCTATTTTACAGTGAAAAATGGGCAACAGTGGCAGACTTGCCCTCAAGAGAAGCTACAACCAGTATGCTACAGGGTGAGCTACACTGACAATTGTAAACTGGTAACAAAATAATGGAAAAAACATCTGAAAGCTCTTCTAATAATATGGCATAGAATTGTTACTTAAAAACACCTGTCAAGTTTCAATTCTGATTTAAAAATACAAACATTAGGGGAAAAAAACCCAAACCAAGACACGGAAACTGACTCTTATGATGTCTATATTATTTTTCATGTTTTTCTAATACATCTGTTATTAAGAGTATACAAACAAACTGATTTATTAACTATACTGGTTATGTTTGCTAAGCAGCAAAACTTTTAACTATGCATAAGAAAAAAAGATCCTTACTTAACAAAACAAAATTTTCAGCATGATTTCTGTAAAGCCGCTTCTGGTGCAAAGAGATATTCAAATCAAAATTCTGAATGGCTCACAGATAAAAGCAACTGTTTTCTGTACAAAACATAGTAGGAGCAGTAGCACACATTGCATCTATAATGGAGATATGATTAGATAGTGAACAGAAGGAGATTCCCATTAAGGTGTCCAACAGAGCATTTACTGCATCTTAGAGCAGACTTTGAATGCTCTGCCCTGTAAATTCCAAAGACCAGGAAAATGCAGAACAACTCTACCTGCTGTTGAAGCTTCTTCTAAGATTTGGTTTTAAGTGTTCTTAAAAGCTCAGTTGATCTCTCTGGTTCTGTTCTTAAAGTGTAAACAAGGAATGATGTGGATAGGCAACTCACACAAAACTCATTTCTGAAGACAAAAAAAAAGCCCACCTGAAAAAATACACAGCCCAGCAAGCCACCTGTACACCCCAGATCCTGATTTTGTCCAACACAGTCAAAAATTCTGTATACAGGTCAGAGTGCCACAAGGGGAAAAAATATCCGTGTTCCCTGAGCTTCAACCCCTCAACAAGAAACTAAACAGACCCACATAAAATCCCTGAGAAAAAGAGCACCTTGAGGAGGAAATGCTGGCAGAACACAGTGTTCCAGGAGAGCAATCTTGGCTATAATAAAAAATTCAAACCACTCAACTCAGCTAGGAAGTGTGTTAGGTGAGGGTACTGACTATCTTGTAATATAACCTATCAGAGAGAGAAATAAAGTTCAAGAAGTGTCTGGACAATGCTCTCAGGCACATGGGCTGCATCAGGGCCACACAATGATCCTTGTGGGTCCCTTCCAACTCAGGATATTCTGTGATTCTATGGCCATTTTCCTCACACCAACAGTGGCATAGCAGTGAGCATCAAATGCATTTGTGCTTAAAATCTAGTGTCTGAAAAACAAGAAGCCAGGACCTGGCCTGTGTCCTGGGATCCTAGGACATTTCCCTCTGTCTGGGGAAATAAGCAAACTTCCCACAACAACAAACTTCCCCAGCAGAGGAGCAGCTGTGTTCTGGTGCAGGGGTGCCTGTGCCTAGGGATGAGCAGGCAAAGGCTGTGCCCAGGGATGGCTGCTTGGTCAGGGAGCTTCACTTCCAGCCACGTTTGCCCAGACTGCAGTTCCATCTGCTCCCCATCCCCGTTGCAGCCCTGCTATACCAGACCTCTTCAGACCCTCATGGAAGTCAGACCTGACAGCATTACCCTGCTAATCCTTCAGAGAAACGGATTATAAAGGAGCTGCTGACAACACTCGGGTCCAGAATGAAACATTTTAAAATATAAAGAAGTAACAAAAAGCCCTCAGGCACTTACTGTGCCTCTCTGTTCGTCCCTCTGAAACTGTCAAGAGAGGTGGAGCCAAGAAAAAGAGAGCAGAGTTCTTACGAATAGTCCACCAATAGGACTGCACTTTTTATTAAGGAAAAGAAAAAAGGAAAAAAAAGTCAAGTGAACCAGGTCAAAGCACTCTGGTATTGCAGCCACTGCTCTCATTCCCTTCAAGGAATGCTTTAGCTAGAACAGCCTGCAGAAATGATCCTCTTCCATCCCTGCCCTCCAACACAACCTCTACAACCTGCAGAGAGTCAGCACCAACGCAATATCCTTTAAGGTTTCAGTCTTACTGGTTTAAACTGAGATAAATTCAGTTACTTATAGACCACTTCTTCAGACTTGAAGTAGTTGGAGGGAAAAGAGAAAGGAGATCTAGTTGCTCCTTTACTATTTAATGTCCTTCTTCAGATACAGTGCCTAAAAATTTAAAAATCTATTATTGTATCGAGGAAGATACCTATAAATAAAAGTGGATGCTTCACTGCAGTATTCCATGATACAAGCATGAAGTATAACTATTTTGAAAGGAAAACTCCTTTCTAGGACTTCTCTAACTAGACTGCCCTTTCTTGCATCTCTGCCACATTAAACTTACTTCTCTCTCCTCCAGCGGAGCACGGCTCTGTATTTCTGCACTGTCATTCCCAGGACAGACACCAGACACCTGGACTGCTGCTGCAGGAGATTTTCATCTCTAGAAGCACAAACTGACTACCCTGCTTTCCCAGGATGACAATCATCTCTTTATTCTCTTTCTACTCCACACTGTTAATACTCTCTAATAAGTGTATTATTCAATCACCAGCAGCAAAGCAAACAACTAAACCAGCTGCAAAGCCCAAGACAAAACACTGGGAACACAGGGAGAACTGCTCCTCCAAGGCTGAGATAGGAAACTGTAAACACTATGCAGGGTTCAAACAAATTTACTTTTATTCTCTACAACATGGGCAATTAACTAGTTAAATGCAAATCCAGGTCTGAACTTCATGAGTCAAAAACCCTGGGAAGGCAGAGACACTTTCTGCTATGGCTCACAAATGTAACTCCCAGGCTTGTGCCGGGAAGAGAGGTTATGAACTGCACTCCCATAAACACAAACAAGGGAAAAGCTGATGGGCTGTAACCAGAACGGGAATCTGAGGCAAAAAAAAGCAGCTAGCTTCCAAGCAATCTTACACTTTTTCCTCCTTATAGACATTCCCAGACTATTTCTACATAGATGAAATCTAACCATTGAAAACAGGATCTGCAGAACTTGAGAAAAAATAAAATATTTGGGAAGGGGTGGAAAATGAAGAGGGAAAAAATCCTTACCAACTGACTGGCCTTACTGTGCACTTTTCCAGGAGACCAAGAATTGCTTGTGATGCAGCAGCATTCAGCCCTGGAGAAGTCAGACAGAGCAAAAAAGGCAGGGGAGGTACGAGGAGGGAAGGGAGGGAGGAGGAGGAGAAGGGAGGGGAGATGAGGAAAGGGGTGGGGAGATGAGGAAAGGGGTGGGGAGATGAGGAAAGGGGTGGGGAGAGCATGTAGCCACTTCGTGTCTGTTTGCTGAGCCCTAGCATTGCTTTTGGGAAAGAAAAGAACAAAGCTACTTTTAAATCAAGCTGGGTATTGTTTTGCAAAGGCTCAAGATGAAAAAGAAAGGAGGCCTTAGTATGACCAGCTGACCCATTAGTCAGGAGGAATAGATGTGTGTCCCCACATCTGGCTTTTTAGAGAACCTGAAAAGCCCAGGACCCTTTGCGCTCCAAAATAGAGATAATTACCAAAACTTAGAGTCAAACAGGTAAATGCAAGAGCTGCAGCCGAATCTGGCACAGCAATTAGTGAAAGAGGGAGGCTGTCCAGTAGAAAGCAAGGTTTCCTTGCTTTCCTACAGCCTTCCTAACTCAGCTTTCATCTACCTGCAAATCTAAGAGATTGTAAACTAGACGAGGTACTCCTTTAATTCCTTCATTCATTATGTTGCCAGCTGCAACATAATATGCAGTGCACTGCAGATATTCCTACTTGGAAGACTTTCACCCTGAAGTAGTAAAACAGATGGGAAGGGAAGCAGCACACATAATGGCCAGAACCATAGTATTGGAATACTGTATGCACTTGAACATAAAAATATGCCAGCCATTCCCTCACCAACCAACCAACCCACCAGCACACCCCAGTCCCACAGTGCCATCAAAAGTTAGCTGGATTACAATTTTAGTGCCTAAAGGGAGAATGGCAGGGGAACACTCATTGTTTCAACACACCATCTCATCATCTGCAGGACTGTTATGGAAAAATCAAAAAAGCAACTTCTCATCCTCTAATATATCAAATTTCTCATTTCCCACAAGCCACGCCAATTTCTTGAAATCTGCTGCATAGCTACACAATTTATAGACCTTTATTTCCTTGAGATGGAAATTTTGCTTCGAGTTAGCTGTCCACCATCCTCAGTCAGATGCTTTCTTGGACTTACAAGCCTCCTGAGCTCACCAGAGAGCCTCAGGTCTTGCACACATGCAGAACCCTGGGAGCTCTTCCAGCCGCATTGTGGCTGCACAGAATGATGCAGCAAATGGATCACACAGCTCTGTACAATTCTGACTCCACAGGTCTGCAGTGGGGCACAGGAAGGGCTCAGCTGACCCCTCACCTTTGACAGGCTACTTCCCTCCTGGCAAAGGTTGACTTCAATCCAAAAACCGAGGAAGATCCCAAATTATATGGTGCCAAGGGATGAGACAGCACCAGAGACACTACAGAGCTTTTCAGGTCTGCCTGTGAAAAGCTGATTCCTGTGAGGCTCTCCTCTGCTCCAGATCCACAAAAAACCAGACAGGCTATTCTGGCATCTTCTCACTTTTAAGCAAACTCTTAGCAGCTGCAGGAGAGACCTATCTTCACACTGCTCCAAAATAACACAAAAATTGAACCTCTTACTGTCACAGCAACATGAGTCACTGGAGACTCCCAGGTTTATACACTGCCCTTATGGCTCTAGCAAATTATTACTGACAACTTGATCCGGCACACAGAGCCCCTGTGGCAGATGCTTATCTTAAAAAATGCAAACACTCCAACACTCCTGTGTGTCTAACAGGCTACCAGGCTCTTCCTGGCTCTTCTCAGAACTCAGCCTCTCCCATCCTGGCCCCACACCCTGCTCCCAGCACTGCCATCCCCAGAGCACCATCCCACAGATTCAGAACAAACTGAGAAAAATGCCACAGGGTAAAAATGAACGTTTTCCTTAAAGGGAAGAAAAAATACACTAAAACCATATATTCCTCTTCCTCCACATAAAGTCACGTGCCCAGTGGGTCCCCAACCCCATCCCCAGAGCAACTCACAAAGGGTTAGTGCAGCTACACTAATTCATCTGGAAAGGATTTTCATCACCTTGTCTCTTTCCTCGCCTCCTGTGCTGTTTCAAAAATAGCTCTGGCTTGTTTGCGGCCGCGCTCGTGTCAGTCTGATTTTATGCCTGGCTGGATGCACACAGACACACTCAGAGCCCTGGACACCCTGCCCGGGTCTGGACATCCAGGCACAGCCACCCAAACACAAAGCACAGCCCCCTCCCTCAGAGGCCATGCTGCAAAGCTGCTTGTTTTCACAAGCTTTGCCCTCTGTGAAGTGTGTTTACAGCAGGCCTCAGAAAGGGGCTAGAGAACAGAGACCAGCCCTTTTGGAGGTTAGAAAAAGGCAGGAAAGCAAAAAAGTCCTAACATCGATCTGTCTCAAAGCTGCAAGCAAGGGCCTGCCCTGGGATGAAAATACTTGGAGATGTGAGTGCATTTATCAAAGGACCTAAGGCCATTTGGCTGCCTGCTGTTAGTGCTTCTGTCCATTAAAGACAAACAATCCCTCCTGCAGGCCTTGAGAACTATTCTCCACGACTGCCAGGAAGGGAGCAGATAAAGAAGGTGCAGATGTGCAGAAATTCTGGAACAGACTACTCTTAAAAAAACCCACCTCAGGTAAACTCTTGAAATATGAGAAGCTGCTGAATTAGATTTTTCCTGCTAGTGCTTTTTTTTTTATCACTGGGTTTTCCTGAACAGGTTTTCTTTTTAGAATAAATCAGCTTGCTGGAGCCATTTCCCAAATCCCAGATTAATTCCATTCAAATCTGGCATCCTTCCCAAACCCAGTAATCTAAGGCTCAGCCTTCAAGACCCAGCTCATCGGCTGTGAGCTGCTTTTCTGGAGTATTTCTAAATGAAACTTTCTCAGCATGCCATGACTCAGGAACATGGGTTACCATGAATTAAACATTTCTGCAAGGAAAAAGGCAGCACAAAGAAATCCTGATTGCTTATTCTATGCATGCTCCTATACAGCTATAAAGTCTAATATGCATTAGATATTTTACCATTTATTATAAAAATAAATTAGTACCTATTGACATTTCTGTATGAAGTGCTCCCCAATTACTTCTCTGCTAAGAAAGCCTCTGAAATTTAAAGGAGAAGAAAACCATATACCTTTTCCAGCAGTCACCAGAGGGTGAAGAGACCATTAAAAAGAGGAGCCTCTCCAGCACAGTATCTCGTTACAGGTGTTTCCTTCCAAATGCAGTGCTCCATGTATATTATCAGGAAAGCACATGCAATCAAGAGCTCACTATACTGCAACAAATTAGCAGCTTAACATACAGTGTATGAAACATAATTGTTATTTGACACCTAAGGACCTCTTCAATTTCAGCAGCAATCCAACAAACCAGAGGTGCAAAGAACTGGAACAGACTGCCTAAGGAAATTGTGGAGTCCAGTCACAAAGGTCTTTAATATCAACATCAGAAATGAATGTGTAAAAGTCAGTTCTGCCTTGGGGCAGAGAGAAGAGAAATACATGACTGCCCAAGATCCCTTTCTGGTCCTGACCTCCTGCTTATTTTTCCTTCTTCTTTTTCTGATTCATTCCTTCTTGCATCTGCTTAGTTCTATCAACCCCTCTTAGCTTTCACTCCTATTAAGACTAGTATCAGACTTAGAAATGAGGTTTGAACAAAGTGGCAAAGTCAAACATGGTATTCTTACCCATCCTCCTTGTTGAATGATATAATCTGCAGCATAATCTTCTAGATATGTCACCCCAAAGTTCACAAGGGCACTCAGTGGCTCCTGGCCCCGTCTGGTCAACTCCATCAGAAATTGTTGTAACAGAACCAGGGGCACCAAGACCTTCAAAAAACAAGAATTGTGATTAAATACAGAAAGCATTATCAATACTACTGTGTGGCTAGAACAGAATTCATTTGTCCACAGAAAAGATCAGAATCTTCAAGTCCAAAGATATCAGGGACTATACCCTTCATTTTTGTGAAGACAGAAGGCAAACACACAATACAATGCACTAAAAAAGAAGCACTTAATCTTATAAGCAAAACCCCACAGCCTAACTTGAGAATGTCACAGGACTGCAGTGCTTTCTTAAGCCCCAACACAAGATTCAGGCAGAGAAGCAGAACAGGTCCAGAACTTGCTACCCCAGAGGTGGAAAGATGCAACATCATAAATAGTTTGAAGGGATGTGCATCCAAATTGCAAACAGCAAAGTCATATTCATTCTTGAACAGGAACACTGCAGTAGACAGTCTCTTTAGAAGTTCACACTTGGCTTCAAGAGAGGACAGAAACAAACACCTCCACCCAGCAGCACAACATTACAAACATGTTTAAAATGACAAACACAAAGCCCTCTCCATGTCAAACTCTCCCCCGATGCCAAATTTAACACATCAAGATTTTCCTCCCTCATTTCCTACTCCCATTCCTCTTTAGAAACCTTTTGTCTTTAACTGAATGCTCAGCCTTGACCTAAATTGCTCTGGAAGATGCAAGACTGGGAATCCACCTCCTTCACATTATACAGTTCTAGGCACGTCCTTCTGAAATTATGTTTTTGTTTGCCTAAACAACATGCAGTTGAACTTTTAAACTCTGAGTTTATTCTTCTAAAGCAGACAAGTGGCCCTCTGGGCAAAGTTTATATGCAGCATTTCACCAAGGTCAGGAAACTGGTACACTCTGAAGTCACTAGCATCTGGAAAAGCATTATTATGGTACAAGACAAAAATATTTGTTTTACTGCACCTCAGCTGAGGCAACTGCACTGCACATCTGTTCACTGTGCAGAGTGGAACGCTGCTTCCCAGCTGCACAAGGGAGATGCAGGCTGTACTACCGCTCATACTGAACTCCTAATGCCTCCTTCCTTTTGCAGTCTCTTCCTGCAGTCTGGTTTTCTTTTCTGTAAATATCCCACATTACTGTTCCTAGAAATCACACCTTAAGATGCAAAGCTAGAGGAAGATGAATAGGCAAAGTAAGCTGTAATTGAGATTTGTACTCAATTAATAGTGGCACCACACTGAGATGGACTACTAAAACCAGATGGGGCCTAAAAAATGTCCATAATCTGGTAAATTTAAGATGCTCCAGCTGATTAACAAATGAGTCCAATGCTATGGCAGACAGGTTACAGCAGTGTTGTTCTATGATGAACAGTTAACACTGCTAACTGCTAACACTGCACTAGGAACATCGTGGTGCCTGAATTTTTAAAGTGAGATGGTGTTTGAATTTTAAAAGTCTTAGGGGCTTTTGAGTTTCTTGCAATTAATCTCAGCTCAGAGGCAGAAGAGGTGCAAGCTCACAGTGCACAGACATAAGGAGCCGGTCAAGCTGAGGTGGCAGAGGAAACTGGAATCTTTCTGGATCAAAACACAAAGCAAGCTGTCAAGGCTAGGCATCTTTCAGAGACTTAGGGCACACCCACATAACTCCACAGCAGCATGAACACTGAGATCTCAAACTATTTGACATTTATTGTAAGCTGAAGGCAAAAGAAACAAAGGGAAAAAAGGCTGCTTGGGAAATGAAGGGAGCTCAAATGCTGGCATACTGAACATGACTGCTGCCTTCTTCCTTTGCCAACTTAATGCCCAATCCATCCATTCCTCCCAAATTCAGCAAGCTCTTCAGGCCTCAGGAGGGAGAGACCAAACTCAAACTCTCATATCCAGTCCCATACAGACCAACAAACACCACCCAGTTTTCCTTTCCCACTGAAATTACTGACACTTCTGCCTTTGAGAGACCAGCAGGAGCAGGTTTGCATGACACTGTTCCTAAATGCATGAAAGAAATTACCTTCACAGTACTTCCATAGAAATTCACAACAGCTTTCTGTACAGAAGAGTAGCTGTGGGCATGGTGATGAGATTTAACCAAAGTAAAAATACAGCCTTTGCAATTTAAAGCAACTGCAATTCCCTCCACCAGGATGCCTGGGAAGGAATGCTAAGGGCTATTTTATATTTTCACTGAAGAAAAACATACACAGAAAATAGTTGGCAGGAGAAAACTCCTAGGGAATCATTAAAAAACTCACTTTAGTATCAGAAGATAGCTGATTGTGTAAATGAAAGATTTCTGTCCATTATACTATTGCAACCCCATCCTACAATATTACAAATTTAAATGTAGACCAAAAAAATTATTACAAAGAAAGTTCAGAAACTTTGAGGAAGCGATATACAAAATTACTGCAGTTCTGTGTACCTTTTGACTATTTCAACTTAAAATTAATCTAATTCTTCATATGTTTATTTGTTACATTTTTGTTGCATTATTCTTTGGCCCTGTTTATCAATAAGAATGGGACACTGACTGCTAACATACTCACCAGTTCTCAATAACAGTATTTGTTATCCTTTCAGCTGATGCACAATAGTGGGATTATGCATTTTAGAGCATGTATATAATATTCAGTTTTAAGCAAAAAGGTTAAAAACTCAGCAGTGGAGCATTTAAAAAAAAATTGTTGTGTTTATTTTATTACAGAAATTTAATTTGCCCTGTTTGAGGTGGTTTTGGATTTGTTTTATTTAATGAGAGCCTTATTTCAAATAGAAGATGAAGACCCTTTTCCTTTACAGAATTCAACATCAACATATTTTTCTAACAGCTTCTTTAGAGTGAAAATTAAGCTGGGCTGAGATGGGAGGAAAGATCTCTAGATCTCTTCAGTTATAAAATACAATTCTGATTAAGTTGATAAAGGAAATTAAAAGGAAATGAAACCAACACAAATGTATTCCATCTCCTCAAAACAAGCATTATGAAAGGAACTGCTGGGCATTCCTGGAGCACCAAGCTACCATGAAAACAATACAAGCAGATGCTGTGCTAGGCTACAAAATTTCCATTCTGGTTTTCTTTGGGACTCTAAGTTTTGTAGCAACAACTGTTACAGGCAAGCAAAGCTGGTGGCAAAGTTGGTACTCTCCACAAGCTGATGGGAACCAAAATCCAGGAGCCCCAGGGGCAGCAGGAATGCAGCTGATTCAGTGAAGGCTGAATCATAAAGACCAAATGCAGCCCACCCATCTGCCCAGGGCTGCAGCTTCAGGAGGTGGGAACCCAAAGCCCATCGAGAGGCACCAGGCAGCTGAGAAGCCCCATCCACCTCCTCCCTTGCCAGCTGAGCCACAATGACTGCTTTTATGCTTGGCTTTAGTTTTCACCAGCTGAAAAGTAAAATGTGCTAGCTTAAGCCACCTTCTTGATAATCAGATTTCATGGTTGTTTAAACTAAAATGCTGTGAATCACAAGATGACAAATTGAAAGAGCACACACATAAAGCAATTATAATTGCTGGAGCCATGGGCAGTAAGTTGTCATGCAATGTTTATTAAACTGCTTTATAAGAGCCCACACCCTTGCTTAGATGAGCAGTTTCTGAAGCAAGCAGGGAAATATAGTCAAGGAAAAGTATTTGTGAAAAAAAAGTAAAGAGGGGGAAAAAGATTTCTTGTTTTATTTTAAACTCACGACCACATTTTAACACTCAAATTGTGATTAAATTTGCAAGTAGTTATTTCATTCTTTCATTCTTTTTCTGATGCTCACTGAACCCAGCAGAGAATGATTAAGGTGATGAATTTGAATGATTAATGAAAGGTGAATCTGGGAAGAGTAATTCTATGTTAAAAGTATTTTAAGATAGTTCATTTACAGGTTTACATTTTGTTTTACAAAGAAGATTCATATCATTTGAGATTACTACTCTTGAAACCACGTAGGAACACCATCCTTGTGTTTTCTGAACAATTTAAATATCATGAAGATACTGTCAATTTTTATTTTCACCATGTTCAACACTCTTTTTTACATATATTTTAAACCTGACATTGGAGCAGAGAAAGAGTAGAGAAGTGTTATGAAAAATCTATCTCAGATTTCATTACAAAACTGCTGCAGAAATTAACCTCTCTTGGGAATTTTAAAATGTTCAATGATTATTTAAAAAAAAGTCAAGTAAAATGTCTAACTTTTCATTTTACAATACTAAAGGATTGACCTAACACATCCATTCTATAGCTTCTGGCTAAATTACCTAAAAAACTACCCACTGTGTGCATATCTACCACTCTGAGAGTGCCATTTATTTCATACTAAAACCAAGTGGGTTCTTTCTATTCTTGGCCCTCTGTGAAGGCCAACTGTATGCAGTACAAACAATATGGACATCAAATAGATATGAGACACATCCAAGTGAAAGTGAAAGTGACTGATTTGGTACCTTGTTCCATCCACTGGCATGGGCAGCTGCCTCCTGTGTGCGCTCCCGATATTCCTGATATGTCACCGGCCTGCAGAAGTTAAACCAACACTGAAAGTTATAAAAGGAAACAAAAGAACATCAATAAAATAAAATTCTCAGTTTGCAGAGAACAAAATATTTTCACATCTATTACTGCAAATAATTTTCAAGAGCTAATAAGTCTGGTGGTCCAGGACAGAAAACACCAGCAGCAGACAGGGTCAGGAAGGCATCACCTTCTCCCACTTAAACTATTTCATATAGCTGGTTAAGTGAATTTCATAGCAATTTGATACTCTACAACTTAAAAGACATTTGGATAAGTAGGTTCTCTGATATGCTACAACATGTCTAAGATCTTGCATATAGTTTTTTTCTAATCTAAGACTTTACAGACAGAAAATTGCACTAAGAAATTGATACCTGAGCTAGAGGCCAATGCAGAGTAAAATTTTATAAACAATACAAGCTATGGACCAACACAGCCTACTTGCATTAACATTTTGTTAGAGTTGAAGCTTTTATTTGCAAGAAACAGCACTTTTAATCACAACCCCCCTTCATACTTCAGTAGATACTTCTATTCTAGATTTAGCACGTCTCTAGTTTTCTGAACTGGGATAATGAAATTCCTCTCTTCCATACTCTTTCCTCCAAGGTCATATAGCACCTTACAGTCAATAACAATAAAGGTTTTCTGCTTCAAAAGCAGCTGTCCTCAGCCAGATCATTTCAAAAGGCAAGTTCAGACTTTAGTTTAATGGAAATAGAGGTAACTGGCATTGGACAGAAAACTGCTTATTGAACTCCAAGAACCTGTCATGATCTGACAGCCTAATGTACCCCAAGATTTGTTTACATGCATGGAAGAGGGCAGGAAAATATAAGCAAAATAAAGAAGTATTCCATCAAATGCAGTACTTTAGCAAACATGGGGAAAAGAACAGATTTAAAACACAGTGGGGAAAACATGATTCAGGTTTGTCATTTTAAGTGCATTCTCTTGACTTCCTTGGTACATTAGTCCTTTGAAACCAAATCCAAATCAGTCAGTGGGATGAGAAGAGCAGGAACAGCTGCAGGAAGGATATTATCAAGAGATTAAACAGTAATTCTAGTTTGCCTTAGAAAAAGGCAATCTGGTTTCATGGGCACTTCAGACTTCATGTACATACACACATGAATAAATAAAAATTACTTGGAATGCAAATACTTTCCTACAGAAAACATAGGAAGCCTAAAACCTCAGGATATCAATAAGCTAGAACCACTTAATTTTCAAAGACCTCATTTCAGGAACTTTCCAAAAAGAATCAACCTAGAGTGCTCCAGTTATGACCCCTCAAAGTAGGACAGTCAGCAAACTATTGAAAACCTTTCAGACATTTAAACTAAAAATGCTGTTATTTCAAAGTAACATTTTAGGCACACAAAAAGGATGGGTTGCAAGACTTAATGATTTTCCAGCTTACTGCCAGTCAGGTTTCCTAGTGTGTTAGTGAGGTATTTGTCAAAACCTCAGCTCTTTAGAAGACACTAAGTACAAGTTTTTAAGGCCACATAGGACAAATGCCTGGCTTGTAAAGGCAGATAAGCTGCTGCCATTTCTGGGGGCACACACTGGCATGTCTTTTGCCACTCAAGACAGAGTGCACTTTTCCCTTGGATGACTCGTGGAATAAGAGACAACCATCATCTGTCTGGTCAGGTGTTGCATGGCACCTCTGGTGTGAAATCCAGATCAGGTCCATAGAATCACAGCATGATCTGGGTTAGAAGGGAACTTTAAAGATCATGGGCAATGACAATTTCATTACATCAGGCTGCCCAAAGCCCTATCCTACCTGACTTTGAACAGTCAGTTTGAAATTATATTGGTCATAAAAAGTCAACCCCTATTTGTTGACTAGGGAGCTAGTTAAGGAATGGATGGGCTGGTTAAGGAACCACAGAATGGCTGAGGTGGGAAGGAACCTCTGGAGAACATCCTGTCCAACCTCCCTGCTCAATGAGGATCTCCTGCCCAGGCCCATGGCAGGAGATCCACAGCCCCTCTTGGGCATCCGGTGCCAGTGCTCAGTCACTCCCACAGTAAAAGGGTGTTTCCTTTCTTCAGGTGGAATGAATTCCAAATTTGTGTCTTCCAGAAGTCTGCCACGAAGGGTATTACCTTCATGAGGGCATGAAATGCCTCTCCAATGTACATGTGGAAGGCTTAAGCCCCTTGCATCAGCAGGTTTCACCAGGCACTGATACCCAGCCTCCAGTACCTTGTTGTTCCAACAGTTCATGAACAGCTATGTAAACTCTTGGAAAATGTAGTACTAGAGATTCTCAGCCTCTTTTGAGCCATATTATTTTAACCATTCCACAAAACACAGACTCAGATGGCTGTTTGCAAATGGTGCCTTCACGACTGCATTTATGTAACTATTCCTACAGCAGCACCTTCCAACTCCAGCTCTCTACTGACACATTTTGGAGGTCACTCCCAGACACTTCTAGTAGTCCATGTGGATCCATTAAATTCAGGCTGGTAATTTAAAACAGAAAACCAAACAACCACAGCAATTTTACCAATTTGCAAAAGGCATTAATTAAGATGCTAGTGTGCCAAGTACACTGTGCTATTTCAACAATAAGCTTCAACTGCTTTTAAGGCACCAAGGGTAGCCCAGGGACCCACATCTGCTTCAGATGTGTACCTGAAGGGTGCTCACAAGGTATCCAACTACCAACCTTTCAGGGACACTCTCCCACTCATCAGGGGCCAGACCACAAACAAACCTTCAGCTCCACTCTTGGCTATAAGGCTAAAGAAGTTCATGAGGCTACAGCTCAGCATTCATGAAACTGGCAATGGCAGCTGCCAGTTTCACCAGCAACTCACACTGCTTGAATCAGCCTCAGAAGTTCAATGACAAAAGCTTAGGAAAAAAATAGAACTTAGATTACTGCAAAGGGCAAATGCCACAAAGAAGTATTTGCACATTACATCACAAAACAAAAAAAAACCCCAGCCAGATAAAAGAAGAAAGAAATGCAATACAAGATGCAGGCCCAACTTCAGCATTTCAGCAGCAGTCACAGTGTAAAAGGAAACATCTTCCCTTTGAAAAAGCAAATGGAAACTCACTTGCTAAGCAAGCTCTGCAGTGCTTTGTGCAGATGTTCCTTCAACTCCTGGGACACTTTCTCCCCCAAATGAGCCAGGCAGTCTTCTATTGAGCTCTCTGGATTGGCAGGGCTGAACACTGGGGAAGTGTGGCAGTCAAACCCTGTAGTGGTAAATGCTGAGAGAAAAAGGAACACAAAATAAAATAGATTCATAAAAGAACATCAACAGTCTCAGATTTCTTCTCCCAGCAGTGAACACATTTTACATGGGGGATGAAGAAATCACAGCGCCGTAGTCAAAGCATGTTATGAACAAATCATGGTAAAACAATGCCCAAGTACATTCTGAAAGTGCTACTTACAAGTTAAAGATGACTTTGAGCTACATTTCCCCTCCAGCTCTTGTTTCACAACTGCATCCTAACCAGCAAGTTTGCTGAATGTGCAGCTGTTCTCCCATTTTGGGCTGATGCCAGCCCTGATGGAGCAGCAGAAGAGCCTCTTTTCATGGTAAATTTGCCCGCGTGTGGAATCTCCACAGCAGTACTAGATTACCAGTTTTTAAAATATTATTTTGTTCATATAACCTTTTCCTTCTCAGTTTAAAACTTCTAAGAAAGTTCCAAGTGAATGAACTTACACAGCTCTAGAGCCTTTCTATTTCAGATTTCCAATTTGCAACACACATGCAAAGCAAAGATGGTTTTGAAATCATTGCTTGCCGTGAGTCCTGTGAAAGCCACATCTACAGGTCAAACCACATCACAAAAAATAAGCCTGGTGGAAGTGAGAAATCTGATGATTTAAATCCCCACTCCTTCGAATATCAGTTCCTGAGGACTTCTGCCATTAACTACAGCAGCTTAAGGGCTGCTTACTTTTCATTATTTATAGTAGCCTATTAAATGTCATCCAGTTGTTTGCTTTGGCCAGGCTCCACCACTCCAAATGGTAACGTTTAACTATTTTACTTCATGTGACAATGTGTACAAAACTTGTGGGGGGAGGAGGATAAAGAGATTCAATGTATTCAAAAATCTCTTTAACTGGAGTACCTGTTACAAATTAACCACCATTACAGTGCATAGAGATTATGGATTGAAACGGGAAAACCTGAAGAGCACCTTCCAAGATTTCTTCATCGAGACGTTTTAGCTCCTCCTCGATTTCTATTTTAATCTTCTCCAAAGCCTCTTTCTCCACAGCATGTTGTGCCACAAGCTGTTGTTGAGTCCCTGAAAGAAACCAGAAAAATCATTCAAATGTTTTAATTCAGTATTTCAAACAAGGTAGATAATGGAACAGGATATTGAAATATTAAGTATACAGGAATTTGAGGTGAAAGTTCCGTTTCAGTCAGCAGCAAGTATGATCCCTTAAGGGGACTTATGACAAAGTTTTATTACATGAACCCAGAAACAGATAAACTTCCAGGCCTATTCAAGGTAGAACTGGTGCTTTAAATATTAAAAAAAAACCAAAAAACCTTAGAACTGTAAGGCTACTAACAGAATACATAGCAGCTTTAAAAACAACATCTTCAATTTAAGACCAAAATCAAACCAAGGCACATAAACAAGCAGCCAGTAAACCTAATACACTTATTATCAAACTACACCAGAACAAAGCAGACCTGGCATAAGATTTATTTTTAGTAGCAGAACATAAAATTTATACTCATGCCTGAAAAATCTGTAAAATTTTCAGAACAACTATGCAATGACGTCAGTGAAGAATCCTGAAACCTGTGAACTGTGCATCATTTCACTGGTCATGAGGCGTCCACAGGCCATAATGAAAGAGTTTAAGACCAGGTTCACAAGTAAGACTAGAGGCAAAGGACCCCACAGTTGTCAGTCAATTGTCAATTCTTATTTTCTGATCAAGAAATGTAGGGATTTAAAATGGCTGCATGTTCTCAAAAGTACATATGCCATGGTTTGGGATCACACATATTCTATGTGCTGACTCCAGATACTGGTAACAAAAAGTTGTTTCAGCCATGTCAGTCAGGATTACATAGACTCTCAATCATCTTAATCATTATGCTGTACCAAAAGAGACTCAGAACTGTTTCCACACAATCCAAGGTATTGAAGACATTTGAATCTTTAAGGAACTGCCTGCTAAATGTCAGCCTTTCCAACATAAGGTGCTATGGCAGAGGTAATTACTCAAGTAACTTTTATGGGATGGTACTAATGCAAAGATGATGTCTGGGACAGAGTTCCAGCTCAAAACTCTTGCTATTTAGCTGCTTTTACTTTGAGTTTGCTCATCTTTATTTCTTCCACCAGGGATGTTTTCAAATCCCTTCTTTAAGGCACTTTACATGAACTGTTCCATTAACTGCTGTCTTGCTTTCACTGAACTTCACTGAACCAACAAGCCCATCACTGAAATTTTCTTCTTCCTTTCATTCCGTTCCTTAAAATGTCCTACTTTGAGATAAAATGGAATTACTTCTGAATATTCCTCAAAATTCTTTTTTTGAAGACATTCTTTGGGACTTCATGTTCTGTCTCATGCATGATTTAAATACCACCTCCTGACTGAGCTTCTGGGAACATGACCCATGTCCACTCTTACTCATTCACCCAAATACTGACAATCCAACCTACCTCACCCCTTCTGCAGCTACACCAACTGCTACAGCTCTACCAGGGTATCCAGAAAATGTTCAACTCTATGGACATTCTTCACTCAGCAGAAGAAAACAAAAAGGGAAAGGATTTGTATCTGTAATGTTGGTATCATCTGACTCAAATTTCCTCCTCATCACTTCCATTTCACATCCAGATCTTCAGGCAAGTCCTGTAACAGCCAGTGTAGCTTTCTGGCACATCTTTCTCCATTCCTGTTTCAAAGACACTAAATCATAATTTGGGGTTTGGTGAAGTTTTTAAGGCCTGTTTCTCTTTAAATTAGCTGGAACTCACTTTAAGTGATGTGTTGCCTTCCCTTTTCTTCCACAATGGATATATAATATCACTAAATTTCACATCAGTGTGTGTGAAAACCATAAAAGCAGTTAACATGCACAGATGTGTAGTTAACTACACACTGGTGAAGTACACTGGGCGTTTTCTGTATTTAAAAAAACACTAGACAATAAGCTTTCAAGGTCTCCTACAATTGAAAAATAATTTAAAAATCACAGTATCACACTAACCCACTGAATGTGTGTTAATCCTTAAAAACTCAGCATTTATAGAATACCTGTGAGACAAAACCCTTCTAAACCAATGTATGCTTAAGTCAGTGTAAAATGTTTTCATTTATTTCTGTGACCAGCCTAAAAGAACAAAGGATAGTCACTTTAATTCCATTTTACTTCACCACACATGTTCAGAACGACTTTATTTAGCTTCTTAAATCCCTTCCCAAGCAGTCCCTCTTTGCCAGCCTGAGTAATAAATTCCAGAGAGGAGCAAACTGTTCCTCCTTTTGCTTAATGCCTTGTCAGTCCCTTTTGGTCACTCTGAACGACAGAACTGCTGCTTCACAGTCAAGTACAACAAGTGTGTGCAGATGCAGCCCCTCGTCTGAGCAGGGGCTGCAGCCCGTGTGTGTGGCGGGGCGTGAGGGCAGCGTTCTCACGGGACCGGCCTGACGCTGATCACGCCTGACAAGCTGTCATACTTGATAAGAAGTCACCCGCAAAATGGAAGGAAGAGAAATTCCACTGCTGCCAGTGTACAAAAGAGCTGTTTAGATAATCAGCACTGCAGTCAATGGTTTCCATCTCGTAACACCCACAACTTTGCAGCAGCTGCTGATTCCGAGAGCACCTGACTGTTCAGTCATGCCAAAACATCAAAACCCTGCCCCTCCCAGACCAGTGACTTTGCATTGTTTATTCCCCTAATAATGAGTGGATTTCAGCTTTCTGCATCTCCTGGATGTTGACCACCACCAACAAACACTGCACACAGCGTGGAGAACAGCATATTCCAACAGCCAGCGCCCTCACTGAGGGATATCTTTTTCTCATTTAGCCAAATTCCAAGTCAGCCTGCAAACAGGTAGAAGAAAACAGTAAAAATAGCTTAGAGTAGGTAAGAACATATTTTCATTACTAAGGATACAAATGGTCACACCCAAAATGGTGCTTGTAAGAGCCATAAACACTGAATGCTTTCCTGGGCTCAAGAAATGGGTTTGCCTCTTCCGGCTTTTGGTAAACCAACTCTGCAAGGCCCCTTCCCAACACAGAGGCACAACAAACCTCTGTTACATGGTCTTACACAACCAAGTCAGTGCATTCTGCTTTCTATCTGTGGAATAATTGTTCCCTTTGGCACAACTATGTTCTTGTTAAGATTTTGGTTTTCAGGTATTTGGAGGTAACATGTAGAGGAAAATGTGTTCTAAAAGTCCATAAAGCACCACATCACTGACCATCAGACTACTAAATAAATGTAATACTTGAGTAAAACTCTACTGACAAGGCCATTCCAGTTCAGCAACAATACAAGCCTAACACGTTTGCCAGGCTTGATCCCAGGAGGAGGAGGGATGGGAAGTCATTCCTCAGAGCTACAGAGTCTGCTCATCTGATTCCACAGTGCTTGTGCCAAACACTGCAGCTAACAAGGGACAACAGCAACTATAAGGACAGACTGAAAAGATGTTATGGCTTTTTAGTGCAAGGGAATGCAGGATGATTGGAAAAGAAAGACACTGATTTCAGAGATTGCTCCTGATTTTTTTTTCTTTCATGCTTGTAATTTTAATTTACCAATTCCTTTGTTTTTGAGTTCTTCTAGGCCTCTATATTAATTTCTGTATAGTTGACTTTAAAATTTACTTTCAGCATGACTCTAATATTTCTGTAACATCTCAGACATTTTAAAAAACAAGTAAGCTTCTAAAATTACTGTAAGCACCGAGAAGTGACAGATATAAGACAGCTCTTTACAAATGTATTTATCTGTTTCTTTTAATGAAAAGTCCATAGAGATATGATATCGCCAACTTGCAAGTCTTTTTTTTTTGGTTTTTGTTTTTGTTTGGTTGGTTGGTTTTGGTTTTGTTTTTTGGGTTTTTTTTGTGGGCAGAGAGGAGGCTTCATCAAGTGGCTATTCACATTCCTGGAAGAAATTCACAACCCAAAAAACTCCCTTTTCTTGCCTCACTTCAGGGAATAGCTCCCCTATTACTATGAACTGGATTGGTCTGGCCTACAACATGAACCTTTTCAGCCAAAACAGGCTAAAACCTTAACAGCCAAAACTTTCCCTACGAGGAAAGTTTCTAACAAATGAGTTCATCATCTGAACTAAAACCACCTAAAAAACTCATTCATTTCCTACGGGCCAACAGCAGGTACCACGTGTGTGGGAGACCATGAAAATGGCTGCATCACTAACTAAATACAGCACTTCATATGGTAATTCCAAAAAGATAATCAATGGTCAAAAGAACATTGTGCACAATAATTGGATTAAAGTACTGTGGATAGCTTGCACCTCAGGGAAACTGTAAAGCTGTCAAAACCTTGTTCACCTCTTGACTAATGTATGTCACCAGGCAGTAGTGGCACTGACTATAAATCTTTCAGATGTTCTCTAAGCTAAGGGATTATTTAAGATTTTTCACTCTGTCAAGGAAAACACAGAAAAACTGCTTTTCTTCACAATGTTTGTCATAGCCACAGGCTCATGGGATGGTGTCAAACAATGGGGGAGTAGATTAAAAAACAGAAATACATTAAAAGTCACTCCTCAATGAAATACAAAGAAACATTTATAATAGAAATATATTGACTCACAAAAACAAAGCACTTCGAGTCACTTAAGTCAACAGTACTAACAGCTGCAGCAGAGTGGAAGCCTCTGTAATGAGTGTGACTTCAGGGGAGAAAGTGTAGAGATGTTTTCCACTACTTCATATTTATATTCTGTGTATGAACCAGCAGTTATAGGTATGACAAGAGTTCTGAAAAAATACACAGCATCTCTCCACAGTCTTATGAACAGACAACTGAGAGCTTCCACACATTTTAAATATATGTAGTCATCTGTTGCCTCAAACCACATCAACTTACAGAGGTGATATTACTCTGTGTTTTATCAATTACCTGAATTTGTTCATCTACCTGAAAACCTACCAAAGAGTAATAGAATTTACTGCTAATGGACTTTGCTTGAAATAAACTGAAGTGACTGTTATGCAGAATCACTATTCTGACACAGCTAACAGGAAAAATCTCTCAAACCATTGCTCAGTTGAATTTGCTGGATTTCACTCTGGAGACACTGAAATACATTACAAAATACTATAGAGCTGTAATGTTAAAAGACTGGTTTGTCCAATAAAACTGTCCTCTCTTCAAGAGACTGGAATATTGCAGATGGTTCTCTCTTCAGTCCCTGCACTGAAGAGAAAATAACAAAATAAAAATTTTCAAGTACTAATCAGGTGCTGACTTAGATCAACCTTATTTTCTTGAAGCCAGAAGTGATTTCAGTGCTTGTAATTGAAGCCATCCTTCTTGCAACAAAATCAAGACCAACCAAGAGATCCAAAAGGAAGCATAGTGAGGTAATTTTCTGTATAATTTGTCTGAATTTTCTATTCACTAAATAAAAACCCTCTAAAAACCATCTGTCTTGCAAAGCAAATTATGTCTGCAAAAAATGAGAAGTTTTAACTTGAAATCTATCAAGTATCTTAGAGTTTTATTCTTATCTGAGTTTTTGAAACAAAAGACATACAACAGAAAAAAAACCTAGTACAGAATGCAGGAAAAGAAAGGTTTGTGGCAGATGATGGTAGGAGGAAAGGAAAGGGAACAAACAAAAGCATTCAGTCTCTCCTACCAGTTCTGGCAGAGATAAAACAGTGCCACTCCTGTTGGGAAGGATCACTTTTTTGGTTGGGTTTTTTTGAGCCGCCAGATACGTCCTCTAGTTTAACTGGAGTGCTGGAACTTCACTGCCATCTGGGAGACTGCTGTAGAAGGAGACTCAAGGGAGATACAGAAATACTGACAACACCTAGTGTGCCTCAGTTCCTTATCTGCCATGTTCTGTACACGTGCAATGGAAAGGCAGAAGATCCTCCAGCAGGTGACACGAGGTGGCTGTAACTGGGATCCTGCACTGAACTGCCCTCTAGAGGAGTTCCTCACTCTCCCACACAGGGAGACAAGGAGGTTAACACCACGAGGGCAAGCTAAAACTTGACTGTCTGGATATTCCCTTTATATTGGAAAATGATTCAGAAAACAGACCAGGAGTACAGTCTCGTTTGGATCTAGGAAAAATGTATGAAGGGAAGGTACTACAAACCAGAGTCAGTACCTTATATGAACGAAACACAAAATAAAGAGGGTTCTGCAGCTGGAAAGGAAACAGGCCTAGCCAAAATTGCTGCTTCAGTGCTTCCCATGAAACGTCTGTCAGCACAATAAGCAAATTAAAGCAAAGTAAGATTAAGGACAGGTGTTTTTTATCTGAATTCTCTCAATCCACAAATCAGCAGTGTTCAGCCATGGAGCAGAAAGACTACTGACCAGCATTCTGAAGTGCCACAGAAACCCACAATGGAAGGAGCTTGGGATCAGTCAAGATATTGGAAGAGCAGCTGGTGATGGTGCTTGGAAAACGCACTGACAAGCACAATGTAATGTCATGCTGTTGTTTCCCCTCCTGTGTCTCTGTTACCAAAAACCAGAAGTCTCCTCCTCATGACTGGATTCCAGACAACTCCTCATTTCCATTTACCGGCTTTCCTGTCTCTCTGGTTCTAACCAGGTTTCTCAGGCCATGCTTGGGACTGTAACACCCAGCTACCTCCCAGCAGTGCATTAGGCAGGGCAGGAGATATCCATTATGGGCTGTGCTCCCCTCCTAGGGCAGAACACAGAGCACAGGGAGCAGATTACAGCAAGCAGGCATCAGCCACATGCCAAACAACAAGGAGGTACAGGCTGGGTGTATAAACTACTCAAAGCCAAAGGAGATGCACACAGCACTTCAAAATAACCACAAGGCTGTTGGCACACACAGCCCGGGAGTGCAGCTGAAACACTAACTACAAGCAAGGAGACAAAAAGTAGGAGAAAGGATTTTTTAAAAGGAGCTAGCAGGCAAATGAAAGCTGTCAGGAGCATGAAAAGCAGAAAAGCACCAAGAAAAGTGAGTTAGGGAAGAATGAAACAAATCCTCAAGCAGAAGGATAAAGCATTTGCACGTAGTTCAATCCAGCCTGAAGTCCATCCAAGGCATTACAAAAGAGAGTGACAAGCAAGACGGCAAATTGAAAATAAGGAAAAATTATTTAATCCAGAGACTTTAATCAGAAAGCAGCAAAAACACTGAAAGAGAGACCTAATTATAGTGAAACATGACCATGAGAGGAGACGTTGTGGTCACTGTCTGGTCTGGGGAATGAGGCAGGCAAAACGCAGGAAGATTTCCTGTTTAGAAGGGAAGGTTTAGAGCAACAAGGATGAAAGAACAGATTTGTAAAGTATCAATGCTTTAGAGTATTTTAATGGCAAATCCATCCACAGCCTGCTGTCACACAAGCTAACATATCTAAACAATAGCTGAGAAGTAAAGTCCTCTTAAATGACTACAAAACTTTTATTTAAGCATTTCTAGCTTCCTCCTTAGAAAGTTTCACTATTCCTCTGTAATTCAAATTAGAAGCTTAGAGGTTTCAGTAATGAGAATCAGCTGAAAGGTTTCACCTCAATTTGCAAATACTTCAAAGGTAACTACATCCAAATTACTTTTTAAAAGCTTTAGGACTAAGATTTTCCTTTCTGAATCTTGTATTTATAGAACAAAGCAGAGTCTTACACATTCAACCTTTATATGTACTCAATACATTTCCAGTTACAGCCCAGTTTTAAATAGATGGGATGTTCAGAATGAGACGTCATTGCTAAAATAAGCATAGTTTTCAACAAAGAGTTTTATGAAACAGCATCTTAACACTAAGGTGCCTCTCCTTTCATGGACCACAGATGAAGTCAAAATGGAAGTAGCAGACATATGTTAAATATACTAAGATTAATTTTACGAATTAAATATAGTGACATTAATTTTATGAATCACATATAATATAACCAGTATATGCTATATGCTTTAGTGCCAAACTGAAAATAATTTGTCATAACTTTGATTTTCAGGAATCTTTGCTTTTCAGAAATTGCTCCCTTCATGACAGGTAAGTTCAGTAAATGACAGTGAATGCATTCTTAAGCATTTGTTCAAAGAGAAGGCAAAGATTTGGAAGCCTGTCTCTGTTTGGTTTGGGTTTTTTTAATGCTCCTTTCATCAGAATAAGTTCTGAATCACAGGAACTAGTAATGACTGAAACATCATTAAGAAGTGACAAGTCACCCAGGCAATCCTGACAAACAACATTGCATAAGTGCTTGCCACCACAAAACAAAGAGAAGTTTTACCCCCTAGGTTTATGTGAAACACAGTCTACAGGACTTCTTTTATTCTGCCTTCTATTTCTTTACCCTCTTTTATGCATAAACCTGTTCTAGAAGAAACATCTGACTCCATGCAGTCCTTGACTTCCTATAAATAAATAAATCAATCAATTAATAAAGAGAAGTAGCATAGGCCACATCTCTGCACCACCACTGACTGACAACAACAGGAGCCTCCATGTAATAGGGCAAAACTATTTAGCACAGGAGATTGCTCAAGCCACCACTCAGTTTATGCCAGTAAACACCACCTCACCCCTGCTTACTTCCACTTGTGTCCCAAAAAAATAGCAAGCATGGGCTGAAATTCTCATGGCGGCTCAACAAATGTAATAAATATCCATTCCTCCTAGCCTCATACAGCTACTAAAACCACTTACTTGCTTCATAAACACACATAGCTCAAAGGAAAACAGAAATCTACATACAAACAGCTTTGTTCCCATCAGCATCTCTTCTCTTTGAATTGAAATTTATTCAGTTTTCCATGAATAAAACAAGAGCTGCATTACACCAAACATCAGGCTCGCACTCTGCATCCCCGCAGAAGCAGCTGAAGAGCTAATTGCAAATACAGCTGCATATGGAAATGGCTACAGATGAATATGCAAATGTTACCTTGAGTTGGAGGAGGAGGATGCTCCTGTGGCTTCTCCTGTGCTAAAAGGCCCAGGTAGCTGAGCACTACGTATTTGGTTTCATAGTGAAATCCTACAGGCACGGCAGTAGCGGACGCCATCGGGTTGGCTGGGCTCGTGTGGGGCACGTCGGCTGTGCTCTGGGGATCCCAGGAAGGCTGCAAGGAAAGAGTAAAGTGTTTTGTTTGTTTGTTTGTAAGGCTGCAACAGGTCATGAACTCAGACGTAACCAGGAATTAGGTAACAATCCTGAAGCAATATCCAGGTTTTTGCCTTGATATCCTATGCATTCTTGTTTTAATAAGAACCACGCAGAGTGAACCCAACTGAGTGAACCCGGTCCAGCTCCCTGCTGGTGCCAGCAGTGGCATTTCTCACCCCTGCCTGGCAAAAACACTCCCATGGAAGCAAAAGGAGCAGCTCCTCACCACATGTCCTCCTCCCAACACCTCCCAGCTCAACCACACACAAAAATACACGTGTGCATGCAAAGAGGTTTTGATGAATTCTGAAGGCTTAGCTACAGTGTGAGGTAAAAAGGTTTTGAGGAGCTTCTCTTCCCCTAAGCTTCCCATGAATATTTTCCCAATTCTCTGCTTTCTTGGATTCGCAACACGGTGCTCAAAAATTGTAATGCAGAAAAAGTGACCACAATTGCCTCAAATTCATTTTGCTGTTCCAATAGCAATGGAAAACATATGGTCAACAGAGTAAATTCCACATTCACTGTAGGGATTGGAAGAACAGATGGTTGTTTGTCCTGGATTTCTCACCCAGACACTATTAAGTATAAACCAGAAATCCACACCTAACAGCAACATCTGGACGAAGAACTCGTCCCTGTTTTACACTAATTGTTTTGTTGCTTTTTTCAAATATCCAAATAAGACCAGCAGGAGAAACTAAGGTAGAGAGAAATTAGAAACAGTCATAAAGGACAAGGTAAAAAAATAAAATCTCAAACAACAAGATAGAAGTGGGGAAAAAGCCATCCAACAGATTGAAAGGATGTTTCAGATTAACCAACATGTTTTAGCTCTTTTTATTTGGCAAAGTCTGGATAACTACTTCCAACACACTGTCAACTTAATGAATATAATAATAATAATAATAATAATAATGGGCTTATTATAAACTCTTCAAGTTAAGTTCTCCAGGACTTCAAACATTCTCAAGCAAGCAGTAGCCCACTCCTGGCCACCTGAATGAACGTGTAAATGAAAGGCACACAAGAAAGCTTGTGCTACAGAACAGCTACTGAAAAGGCACTGAAAGAGCCAGAAAATTTAGTAGTGTGAGACTGCAGTTACATTTAGAAGAAAAATTTATATCAAGTTTAAAGTTTAAAGCAGTTAGAATGAGCCAAATGCTATATAAAGGGAACAGAAGTTGGATTATCTCAAGAGAGTTACAGATTGCACTGGAAATGCCTTGAGATTAAAAGAAAGAAGCAGGTTCCAAAACCAAACCACAATCTGCAAATGAAGCCTCAAGATTAAAAATAATAATAATAAGCTGAGAAAGCAAAAGAAAAGCACTTGCTTGTCTAGCTATTCAAGATGTCTGGCCTAACTTCTAATCCCTCCTCTCTGAAAAGGAATTCATATTAACAGCAGTTGTACACTGGTTACTGAGGATAAACAGAACCAGAACTGTGCTGTGGCATGGCTGCTGTGTGAGTAGGTAGCTTGGCAAAGAAAAAATTTACCCATCAAACTAAAAGCTGCAAAAAGAAAAGAATTGGTGTAAAACTGGCTACGCATTCTTTCTGTAATCTTTAGAAACTCTAGTTTCTGAAACTCATTCAGTATTGAGAAAAGGACTCTTTCATGAAGACTGTACTGTGGAAGCCCTGCCTCTTGCACCATGTATTTGAAAATGCCTGAAAGCCTTTTCCAGAAAGGTTTGGTTGTGTCTTTGCTACAGCTTGAACCAAAGTAGTGATTTATGTACAAAGGAGACAATAAACTTGGAGTCAACACTTCATCTGTGTTGCCTCTTCCATCCCAAAGTGGTCTACAGGCAACATATCCTGCTTCAGAAACGTAAGAAATCACAGCAGAGAATAACCACAGCTTTTGCACAGCACAGTTACCCTTAAGCCTCTTCCATAAACTGAGATTTTCATAAAGCAAGAAGATTTGGAAAAAAAATAACTGCTGTGAAGACTTTAGGATCCTTTAACAACAGATCTGCTCTTCAGACCAGATCCCCACAAGCAATCACATCACATGTTCACATCACCAGGTGTCAAAGATGCCATTCACCAAAAAGCAAAAGCTCCCCAGCACATTTCAGTTCTGGTTTGTTCAGTAGAGATCTACAGCCCTGAAATCAAAATGCTTCTCGCAATGCCTACACAGAGAATGGGAGCCCTTCCAGACAACCTGAACTGATCTCTCCTGAAAAAAATCAGCCTGACAGATGGTCCAGAGACATCCAGAAACTGCACTGTGGACCAAAGAACAAGTCTGGATATATAACAGAGATTATTCTTCAAAGTATAATTCCAAATCAATGTGAAAATGAAAGAAAAAGAGTTGATCAAAACAAGCATGAAACTCCAGAGCAGCACGGTGCAACAGGGAGGCCTAATTCACAAAAATTTCAGCATGCTTAGCTCAGCACTTCTGAGGGGAGGAGGGGGGAAAAAAAACAGACTGAGAGAATCAGACCACTGCTTATTTAAATAGTGGCTAATGTTTCTCTGGGAAAAGAATGATGAAAAAAATAAAAAAACACCTTGGTGGATATATTTTGAGAGGCAATTTTGTACTGAAATGAGAAAGAAGACTTAAAAACCTGAATGGAAGAAATCTTCAAATGCACATAATAGAATGTCATGAGTGGAAGAGCACTTCAGAATCACTGGTCTTCCTTTGAGAGAAGCTCACAGCACAGTAATGAATTACTCGTTTTGGATTGTGAATGACTGGTTTTGTTTACAAAGAGAAATACAGAAATATTGACTCAGATACTGTAAATATCTCAGAAAAGGCCATTTTTCAGGAATGAGTGGGATTTAAAAAGGACACACAGCTTGAGAGACCAGATCAGAGAAAGGAGAGCTCTCCACTAAAGGAGCAAAATGGAAGAGAGTCCAGAAACTGTTTAAGAGAATAAGCTTGTATGGGAGATGCAATGGAGCAGAGGAAATTAGGCATTACACAGACTCCAAAAGTCTCAAAGCAAGAGCAAGAGGGTTACTTCTGGTTTAACAGGTTCACTGCAGGAATACTCTCCTTAAAAAGCTACAGATATCAACGTTATTACCAATTACTCCCTACAAAACAATTCACCTTTCCCAGTTCCTGCAGCCTTGGGGGATGGAAGGCTATACCTGTTGAAGCCTACTTAGCTTGTTACTCCTCCAGCCCTGCTGTCACTGCTTCCATGTGGGCTGAGCTGCTCAAGCGACCTGAGAGCAGGAGTTGCAGCCAGCCTGACATCTCCTCATGCAATCTGTCACGTCCTAATCCACGGCAGAGTTATACACTGGGCAACGGGCAGCACAAGCTGCCAATGAATCCAGCGAATATAATCCCCAGCGATGAGTCTCTAGCTGTAAAATCCTGCCCTGCACCAGGATGTGTTTACTGTGCATCCTTCAACCCCCAAAATGCAACATCACTGCACTACTGCCCAGAAGAACAGTTCAGCTGTGTTTCATAAACAAAACAGTAGGTGATCAGTGTCACCTATGGATTTCAGAAACATCAGCACTGCCACAGAGGGCCTTCCTTTTCCAAAGGGCAGCACCACCGCCCTTAGCTTCCACTCCAAAACGGAGTCACTCGGTGCTGGATGCGTTTCCCACCTGGAGCCCGGGGCAGCAGGCCTCACTTACCGGTGAGGTACAAACGCAGCGAGCGCCGAGAGCCGCTGTGGCAGAGCCCTCCTGCCGCTGCTGAACGCGGCACCGCCCGCACGGCCTCGGGCAGCGAGCTCAGCCGCACGGACAGGCACAGTCAGGGGGGCAGCGCCACGGCAGCACCGCAGCTCGAATCATTCTTAGGGCAGCTCGACATCGCTGCCTTCACGGTTTGGCTCATCTGCCTGGTATCAATCTCTGCAACAGGCAACCGCTCTCAGCTCAGCTGCATCCACAGCCTTGGCTTTACGCGGTGCTCTTTATCCAAACGTACCGAATTTCAAGGAGTTGCACGTCTACGGAACCACACCCCGTATCAACAAGATGGAAAATATTCAGGCGCTCTGCAACCTTACCAGGAGGCTTGTGTAGGGATTTCAGATGAGACCTGCATGTGTGGACTAGTTTAACCTTGTAGCAGTTTGTCTCTGAAAACACTTCCCGTAACAGGCAGGACTATCCAAAGCACCCACTTGTGATCAACCTGGGAGATAAATTCTCCAGAGTACTTTTCCAACTGTGTATGAGAGTATGACTAAGACATTGTTTATAATCAACTGAGAACTACTCAGTTCAAACATGTCAGTTCCTACTGGAAATGAATCAATATCACATTCCCTACTGATCCTCCAGTAGCACTTAATGGATAGAAATACGGGAAAACATTATTGTTGTCTATCTGGACAGTGGTCCAGAGAGAAATGTAATTAAGTGAGCATTCTAGGCAACTATTTCTCTCCTAGGAAGAAAAACAAAACCTGTGTGAGTTATCCACTACAAAGGTCCTCAATTCTTTCCAGCTTCAAACCGTCTCACCACAACATCAAATTGTGACAAACGCAGCTTTTATTGACAAGCTTCCATTCACGTTCTGTCTTAACGTGCCTACTCGGCTCTGAGAATCCGAAAAAGCCGCCCCAAGTTTCAGCAGCGCCGGAGCCGCCCGCGGGAGCGCAGCGTGAGCCCCTCAGTTACTACGGCGATGAATGAGATATTTATACCCGGGCGGGCGGGCACGGCGTCGGGATGAGTCACCGGCGGGGCCGTGCGGGACTGGCAGCCTGCGCGCTGCCGCGGCCCCTGCAGCGGGGGAGCCGCCGGCTCCGCTCGCCGCCACC
>VZRZ01002565.1:919947-1021611 GCA_013398175.1 Climacteris rufus
GGCTGCGGGCGGACGCGGCAGCGGGGAAGGGGCGGCCCGGTCCCCGCAGCCGCTCCGCCGCCTCCTCGCTCGCTCGGCGCAGAGGCACCGCCCGGCCGGCCAGGGTCCGCCGCCCCGAGCGCCAGCTCACGTGGCTGCAGGCGTGGGTCAGCTGGGTCAGAGTCCCAGACAGAAACCCCCGCCAGGCAGGGAGGCACAGGGGAAAGAAACACTCCGAATATAGTTCCAACTATATTTCACCTTATATTTATTTTATAATAATATAAAATGATCATAATTCACTGTTGTATATTTTAAAAATATTTATTAAAACTTGGTTTTAACATTACTGAGATGGTGCCTGAGCTACTAGTAAAGCGTTCTCAAGACCCAAAATACAAGCTGTTTTCCTGCATCATAATTGCAATATGAAAAGACATCAAAGTTACATACATAGTTTTATACATACATGTTTTTTATACATATAGTTTTATTAATACATAGTTTTATAATAAGCTTTTTCACATTAAAAAAAAAAAAGCACAGAAAAAATTAAGGAAATAGAAATCAGGAAGAAGCATGGATGTGACAAATGCCGCATTTTACGCTGATTTGTAAAGGAATGGGTCTGTTTTTTCCACTAAATGTTGCTGCAGAATGGAAATAGAAGCTTTTTGCCAACTAGAATAAGCAAATACTACTAGATATTATCAAGCTTGCTTAAATTTTGCCATAAAAAAAAGAATGGCAGCAGTAACAGAACTCCTGAATTAGCACATCACAGAAGGTAATAAATAAATGAATGAACGGATGAATAAATAAATAAACGTAATGCCTTGAATCCCCACCATATTTACTACAATGAAGTGCTGTGGCTTTCCTGCACCCTTCTGCTCCTCCTGCCATGGGGACCAAAGGCATTGCCAACACAAAGCTGCTCTAGGGCCTCACACGCAAGTTTCACCCCCCGTTTCACTTCTCTCTGCTAAGCTTCCTCAGTGTTCCTGTGAAGAGGCTCAGTCTCCCCTGACAGTGATCGCGGTGTTGTCACCAGAGCCCACAGGTCACTGTGCCCAGCTCTGGGCTCCTCAGTACAATAAAGATCGGGAGCTCCTGGAGAGGGTCCAGCGGAGGCCGCGAGGGTGATGCGGAGTCCGGAGCACCTCTCTTATGAGGGGAGATTGCGGGAGCTGGGCCCGGTCACTGCCGGGAAGAGAAGGCTGAGCGGGATCTCCTCAGTCCCTGGAGAAACCACGGCGGGTGCCCGCGGAAAGGCGCCGGGCCCAGGGTCCCGCTCATCCCGGCAGCGCCTCCCACAGCGCCCGCCCCGCCACAGGCGGTGGAGTGACGTCACGCGCCACTCGGGCTCCTATTGGTGCGGCGGAGCGGTGGGCGGGGCGTATGGTCCCGCCCCTGCCGTGACCCGAACCGGATCTGATTCGGCGCGCGGCCACCGACGGCACCGGGCGCGTCCGCTCGGCCCCGCCGCTGTCACCGCCACCGTCACCGCCANCCCCCCCGCCACTGCCCCCGCCACTGCCGCCGCCATGGCGCTCAGCGATGCCGACGTGCAGAAGCAGGTAGGGCCGCGGCCCCCGCCCGAGCGGAGCCCCGTGAGGGGCCGCGGGAGCAGAGGCGGTCGCGCTGGGTCCCGCAGGGCAGCGCCGGGCCCGGCCTTCGGCTGCGAGATCGGGGGGAGCCGGGCGCTCCCGGGGGAAAGGCGCATCGGTGAGGGGGAAGATCCTGGCTGGAAGAGAGGAGTCTCTGGACAAAGTGATTTTTTCACCTGTCGGGGTGGGCCACCGGTGAAATTCCTTGAGGCATTTTGGTGACGTGTTAGGGCAGATTGTAACGAAAGGGCTCATGAGCAGGCCGTGTGCCGTCTGCAGTGTTTCATTGCATCTCAAGGCAGGTAACACACAGCCTTAGACAAGTACTGTGTTTTTATGGGTTCCTGCAGTAGATGTTTAGAGGTGAGGGCCAGTCTGTCCTTCCGTGCCTGCAGTGGCAGGGCCAGAGGAAATGGCCTTAAGCTGGGACAGGGAGATTCTCATCAGATATTAGAAAAAAAGTGTTCACTGTTAGAGTCGTTGGACATTGGAATAGTTTGCCCAAGGAGGTGGTGGAGTCACCATCCCTGGAGGTGTTTAGGAGGCGGCTGGATCTGATGTGGTTTGCTGGTTTAATGGTTACGGTGGCAGTGCTACTCTGATGGTTGAATTGGGTGATCTTGAAGGTCTCTTCCAACTTTAATGATTCTATGATCCCCTAAGGACTTCCCATCTCTTTTTTGCTTGTCGCTGTACCACCTCCAGTTAGCTGTACCGTAGCATTTGGGCAGGCTGCTCGGTGTTCCTGAATGCCTTTTTCAGCTCTGTGTCCCAAGCAGAGTGGTGCAGCCTGGGGTTGGCTTGCAATGGAAACTTCCAGCCCTGAAGCCTGGCTGTGGACACCTCCTCCCGAGGCAGGACAGCCTGTCCCTGTTGACAGTAAACACTGCCCTTGCCTAAAAAAGCTGCTTTCAGCTGGGTTGAAGATGGTGTGGGGTGTTAAAGGCTGCAGGGACCCAGTCAGCGCTGGTCTGGGCAGGTGATGAGCAGATCAGGCAAGTTCCCTTTGTCCTCTGCATCGTAAGCATTGGTGTCTCACTTTCTCATTCAGTAAACATAGTCTCTTGGCAAGGAAGCATCACAATGAAAGTAAGATCGGTAGGTTGCCTTCCTCCAAAAGGGCAATTGTAGCATTACATTGTATTCCTTTTATCTGCAAAGCTCATTCACTTTTTCCTGCCTCTTCCACAAAGATAATAAAAATAAAGCTGACATTAGGGTGGTCTTGCTCAGCCAGAATGGACCTGAACTTCAAAAGTCAGTTCAGGCTCTGGTGATGTACTAAGCATGTAATACTAATAGCATTTCACATCTGCAACTTCCCTGTCATTGCTTTACACTGCTGAGCCTGGCAGGATCCTGTTAACTGGAGAGGAGAATGCTGCTGGCTGACAGGGCTGCATGTGTGTGAGTCTGGCATGGACTTGCCAGCTGGTCCTCTGAACTACTTGCCACAGCACTCTCCATAATTCTGTCTTTGAAAATCATCTCTGATTGAGGCTTTTTCCCATTGACAGACGTGTTAGTGTATTCTGAAAAAGGTGTTTAATCTGTTGTTCCATCTGGTCACTTCTAAAGCCAGTGTAACATCCAGAACTTCCCCTGGAAAAGATAATCACACTGCTGCTGATGGGAAAAACCCCTCTGCCTTTCTACAGGAATACTAGTTTAAAATTAATATCTTGTGTCAAAATACATTTTTGTCAGTGCTATTAAAACTGGTCCTATTTATAGATGTGAAAATTTCACTTTGGATCTCTTTTTATTTCCATAAAAAGCAGAAAGGGATTTCAGTACAGCAGCTTTTGAAGGAAGTAATGCTATTCAGCCTTATCAGTGTAGGAGAAGTGGATTCCATATTAGCCTGCTTCCATCTCGTTCCTTTTCTTTATGCAGAGGATGTTTCCTGCATACCCAGAATTGTTAAAAGTACTTTTCCAAAATTCAGAAACCAAACCACACTGGAGGAAGTGACCCAGTAATGTAAAGGTTGCTGCTGCTTAGTTCTCAGTCTTCTTCAACAATAGGCTATTCAGCAAAATAATTTCCTTCTTTTATATGCCTCCCTTGTCCTTTCTGAAATGCAGGATAGGAAGCTGATGCTATAGGTAGACAGGCACTTGAGAGTGTTGGCAAACATGAATTCAAAGAAAACCTGCTGATTTGACTTTGAGGGTGTGGATATTACTGTTCACTCCTTCCACTGCACATGTTTAAAATCTCCCACTTGTGTGCTCACTTCTGTTTTTTCAGATCTTTGGGCATAGTGCTGTTCTGCTCTTTGGCTCAGTTTTCGCTTGGCACCTTTCTAATCTCTCTAAGATAATTTAATTTGAACATGAGATTCTAGAAATAGAATCTTTTGTGTGAGTTAATTCAGACTGGATTGTCTGCAAAATGTGTCTCATGACTAAGTGCAAGCAAAAGGTCAGTAGGTTTTTATGGTCTGCTCCTTCTGGCCTTAAAGTGTCTGTAGCTCATCCCAGTTGCAGTTTGCTTGGGAACCTGAGGTCTGGTCACAGGAAGGCATGTGACAGATAAGCAGAACTTGGTGTAATTGCTTTCCTGGTCTTTAAGCTGCTGGATCTGTACTTTACAGTGTTTTGAGGAGGCTTCAGGAATGCTTTTTAACATTCAGCATTGGTGCATGTGGGGCTCTGGGGCAGCACATGACATTCTTGTTGTGGTGTGGGCCACAGAGCGCTGCTGCTGCTGCTGCTGTCTCCTTCCCCAGCCCCTCCAAACTGACCTGCACCACTTCCTAAAGGCAGTTGAGTTGCAGCATTCTTTAATGACCCTGCAAATCTTTACAGAATTTGTTAGAGTTTTTCAAGATCAGTCTCTCTGGTGTTTGAAGGGACTTCTGGCTGCACAAATCTGATCAGTGGCTCTTTGCTTTGCGTCACCGGTCATCGAGTGTGGAAGGCCCAGCTTCATTCAGATGCCATCTGTGTTAATCTTTATGGTTCAAGTGAATGTCATAACAAACAGACAAATTTGCTGTGTGAGGTTTTTTTTAAGTTTTTATGGTCTTTTTTTTGATAATCCTGGGGGTGAAAAAGTTGGTCTTATTGGTTTGTTTTGGTTTTTTTTCATAGTTGCATGTCTAAAGTACCTTCTTCTAACGACAGCCAGTGAAACATCATTATATAGAATTATTGGGAAAAACAGTTTCCTTGTAATCTGTGCCAAGATGAACTGACTCTTTAGTGCTTATACGCAATTTCATTTCCTTGGCAAACAATATTAGGAATTAGTAAATGGATATGGGGGGGCTTGCTGTACAAATGAGCATATATTTACCTTCTTCCTCCAGCCAAAGGCCTTTCCTACAGAAAATATTTCCTTTCCTCTCTCTTGTTACAGATCAAGCATATGATGGCTTTCATTGAGCAGGAAGCCAATGAAAAGGCTGAAGAAATAGATGCAAAGGTAAAAATTGAAGTTCCCTGTCAGTAAGTGCAAAAGGAAAACTGCATCCCACATCCTGATTGGAAAATTGCAGTCAGAGCAGCCCTAGAACGCCTTTGTAAGCTATAGCTGATTTCATGTTTAGTTATTACATAGCAAAACATGGTGTACCAATTGAAGTTAACATTTCTTAGCTTTTGTCAAATGAAAACAACTTGGAGCTGGCTTTGGTCAAGGTTTTGGTCATTCTCAAATATAAATTTATTCCTGTCAAAGTTCACTCTTTTATTTAAGCAATCAGCAGAGCTGAGTGGCAACATGACTCGACTGGATTAAGTAGAACACCTTCCCCCACTAAATTAGTATTTAAGGCATGAGTTGAATTACTTGCAGAATTCTTCACTTAGGTTGAGCCACAAGAGACTGAGTTTAATATTAACCTGGTGATAGAGTATAGATGTTTACTAAAGAAGGATTAATGATGCCTTTCAGCCCCAACAGTCTGCACTGTACCACTGCTGAGATGCCCTGTTCGTATTGGCCTCAGCATATATATTACTGACAGTATTTAATCTCCCTTAAGCATTTAGATCTACACAAATATTTAATCAGTGCTAAAGCAGGTATTCCTGAGGATCTGCAGACAGAAATCAGAAGGTGAGATTGGATTCTCAGGTGTAAGTAGGGAAATTGTCCATGTGTTTTCACTTGCTGTCTAGCAACGCTGTACAAAGAAAATAACAGCTGTGCTGTCCCTCTCCTTGTGTAAGAATTACTTAAAGAAGTGAAGGATTTTTATATGGAATCATACATTGTATCATCCTATCTTGTCTGTGAATGTGCTCTGTTACATTTTAATTCTGTTTTTTTCAGCCCATGGAATCAATTTCCACTTCAGTTATTTAATTTTTACTACAGGCAGAAGAAGAATTCAACATTGAGAAGGGTCGCCTTGTGCAGACACAGAGGCTGAAAATCATGGAATATTATGAAAAGAAGGAGAAGCAAATTGAACAGCAAAAGAAAATGTAAGTTGCTTAGGTTAGATGGCTGACTTCAGAGCCTGAGCTCACATTTTATTGCTAATTTTGTACAAAATTCTCCTTCCTTGGCAAACAGGCAAATTGCAGACAATATGTTTAGTTCTAATTATGAGTTTCTGTTTTTTGGGGGGAAAATTATCAAAGCTCAGCTACAACAGTAAAGTGTGGTGAAAGAATCTTTCCTATTCCTTAGTTAATGTCTAGAACTCCACCTTGTTCTTTTACCCTGGGACAAATGATCCTGTCAGGTTTAGTTTGGGTGGGTCTGCACTGAAGGAAGGGGTTCTGCAATTTAATCATCTGTGCAAGTTCAGAAACAGATTCAAACAGGTGAACAGACCTCGTTATTAAGTGTTGTAGGATTGTTATCTCTAAGTGTAAAGTTAAATGTTGCAGTTCTGTTAAAATCTGATGGATTGATTCAGCTTTATCATGCAACTTGCAGTCAGATGTCCAACCTGATGAATCAAGCAAGACTGAAGGTCCTCAAGGCAAGGGATGACCTTATTGCAGTGAGTATCTCTGTAGTAAATACTCAGAGGTTCCATTTCTACCATATGCTAGGAAATGTAACCATTACCTAAAGAAAATACAATTTTTGGTTGAGTGACATTTGCTTCACCATACAAAAATGGCTTTCCAAGCTGCTCTGAAAAGATGTTGAGGATTTAGCCCAGCTTTGCTAATCTGCTTTAGCTTATGTTCCCAGTTTCCATTACCTGCTGTTTTAGGGAAATACAGTGGTCTGCCACTGTATTACACTGCCACATTACAGGCAGCAATTTGCACAATAGTTGATTTCTTTAAAGAGCAGGAACTCTCTCTTGCACAGTTGGTAGAACTTTGAAGTTCTGTTTGCCAGAAGCAACATTTATGTGTGAAAGCCAGCATGGAGGCTTAAAACACCTCTAACTTGGATTTTTTTGTGTCCTTAAGTAGCCCATAGTGCATGAAAAGGTTTGCATGTTGTTCCAGTGGGGTGAGTAATCATTTATCAGAGCAGGCTGTGTTTAGGCTTAGTTTGGGTTTCCTGTGTTTATCTTTCACCACGTGCAGTGTGTCCTCATTCTGCTCATTGAGCAGCGAGCAGCTTCTCTGTTCTCTCCCACCCAGAGACAGTTTGGGTGTTCCGTGTTCTGCTAGATGGGGCTGTTGAGCTGCTGGAAAAGCTGAGAGACCTGTGGAAGTCAAAAATAAAAGATTGGGTAAATGTTTGGGTTGATGCTACCATGAAAAAGAGGAGTTGGCAGAAGAAAAACACCAGTTTATTGACTCTTTAAACTGAGTTTCAAACTTTAGATTGTATTCCAGAGGGGAGGAAGGTGGGTGGCTCAAGAGCTAACTCTGTTGTGATAGTCTCTGCTGGGTAATCTCTTCCTCATTTATCTGCTGACTCAACCTCATGCTTCTGAGTAATTCTAAACACTCTTCCTCATTTTCAGACGTTTAAAGTCACATGCTGCTCACTCTTTCTTCCATTATCAGATCTTTGGCTTCTTTCATGAAGAGAGATGAGCAGTTCCAGAAATGCTGTGTTACTCTAGGGAGGACAGAATAACTGGGTTTGCCCATGACATTAAATTGTGATGTGTTATATCCTCACATTGATTGTGTTACTGTGCACTCTTCTTCTAAACACCGCGAGGCAGGACAGGAAAGAAAGGTTTACACCAAATCCTACAGTTTCTTTTTCCAAAATATTTGTGATGGTTCAGTTCTGGGAGCTTTGGTTTGAATCAAATTTCTTAAAAATTTTCTTAAAAATTCCATCCCATCCAATACTGATTTGCTGAATAAAGATAATCAAGACCAGCTACTTCAAATTAAAATAAGCTATCTCTTGTAAATTTTGACTTGCATTTACTTACAATTAAAAAATACCTAACCTAAATATTATTTGATTAAAAAAATAGATTGGATTTCTTTGCTTGACCACGAAGCTGAACAAATTTATTTGGACAACTTTATTAGTTTACATTAAGCAATTATTTGCTACGTGTTTCATTTGTTTAAATTAATATTTTAACCGCTGTCCTTTTACTACTGAGCTCTCCCTTTCTCTTGCAAAAGGAATTATTGTCAGGCTCTAATGAGTTCAGATGAGGGCAGGAAGAAGGGAAGTGTTGGGAAAGGATAGTGTGCCATGCACAGAGATGGAGGTCTAGCTTGGCTGCACACCAGCTGGAGTGTACGTTTACGTGTTGGCAGGGTGTGAGAGCTATTATAGAAGTACAGAAAGTTGGTAGGCATGAAACCAAATGCCAAACAGATGGGCTCTGCTGATCTGATTTCTTCTGAATGTAGGATTTGCTGAATGAGGCCAAGCAGAGACTTGCCAAGGTGGTGAAGGATACTGCCAGGTACCAGACACTGCTGGATGGACTAGTTCTACAGGTAAATATTCTAATTGTAAAAAAATGGAGCACTGCTGCCCTATCCCCTTAAGTTTCTTTCTCAAAAATAACCCACTGGAAGTTGCAGTTGTGTTGGAGTCTGGATCAAATGTTGGTGGGTGATCTTTGAGTTTTAAGCATCTCTTCAATATCTTTGACTCTTGGATTCTGAACAGGAAAGGTTGTGGCTTATTTTGAGGTATAGAACCTGGTATACCAAGCAGCAGTTTCATGATGAGAGTAATTGCAGTTGTGCACACACACCTTTTAGGATGCCACGTTAAGCTCCTGCAGTAATCAGTTTGATCGAATGCACCTTTGGCAGAGGCTGTTTCTCTAAACCCACAGGTCATTCTCTGCTTTGGAAATCTTTTCAGCATTTGAGACTTAATAAGCCCTGGCTTTGACAAATTTCCTGTGACAGAAGCAGGCACAGAACAGCAGAAACCAGAGCTTTGCTTGCCTAGAAGAACATCCTCAAGCCCCAGAAATCAGCTGCTGAAAGTCCAGTAAGCCTTGGCCAGGTCAGTCCTGTGAGCTCTGGTGCCTCCTTCTGGCACGGACTGGTCCTGTTGCTGTGAACTCCCAGGAGCCACCCAGGAGCTCTCCTGTCATGCTGGATGGCAGAGTTTTCTTAGTAGTGTCTCCTACCAGCTTGTGCCTCCAACTGGGTGTTGTTTCTCTGTCACACTCAGCTCTGGTGTTGCTGTACATCAAACAGACCTTGCTCCTGCAAATCGGCCACGCTTGTCTTTGCTCGTTATGTTGGATGCAGTGAGGGATCTGGCGTCACAGTTGCACTGGATGGTCATTGTAGGTCCCTTCAAACTGGATCTAAACTTACTTTATTCTACTCTAGTCTCAGGTACTACCACAGGAACTGCAGGGCAGGAGTTACTAGAACAGGAATCCGAAACTGCTGCGTGCCTTCAAGAGCTTGGTTGCATGCTCAGTCTGCTTACACAGCAGTGATCCTTATGTGTACATGAACATGGCCAACACATGAACTGGCATGTACATGAACTGGCCAACACAATCCTATGATTCCCTATGTTTAGTTGCACTTGAATTCCAAACACATCATCCATATTTGGGCTCTCCCAGATATTGGTGCTGTCTCCTCAGAATGTGTGCATGAGGTGAACTTGTGAGCCAAAGAACTAAATAAAAGAGGCTGACAAATTGATCAGCTTCTTTCCTTTCTTGGGGTTAAATAATTCTAAGAATGAAAATGTTAACTTCCTGAAACTGAACTGGTTATTCCCTGCAGGGATTTTACCAGCTCCTTGAGCCCAGATTAGTTGTTCGGTGCAGGAAGCAGGATCTCCCCATGGTTAAGGTAAGACCCCTGGGATAGTTTGACAGTGCCCTGCTCACAAAGGCTGAGACCTGACTGCAAATATTTGCTGCTCAAATCCCCCTCTCTCTGTGATATGAAGGCAAGCTTTGCTTGTTGCACTTCTGTTGCAGGTACAATGCAAGAGAGCAAGTGTGCTTCCAAAGTTGGGGATCATTTCCCTGCCTGAATATTACCTTGAAAAATTTGAACATTGCTACAGTATTAAGAATAATAACTTGGCTCAAGTGCCAAACTGAAATGCATTTGCTTAATTAAAAAAAAAAAAAAAAGAGGCCTCAATCCCTTAATTTTATTACTACAAGTGATTGAGTGATCAAACCCAAGTGGTTCATTTGGGTTTTTTAGCATTTGTCAGTGCTAACTGGAGGTTTATCTTGTGTCCTAGACTGCTGTACAGAAGAGCATTCCCATCTACAAAAATGCCATCAAAAGGGATGTGGATGTTCATATTGACCAAGACAGCTTCCTGCCAGAAGATATGTAAGGACATGAGAGCGTTTTATACAGAGCACTAACTTAAAACAACTTTTCAATCCACAGCTCATATTAGAACAGACTTAGAAAATTAAGTGTGGAATGTCCTCACAGTGTCTGCTGCTCTTCTTATGGAATTGGCACTTCTTTGTGTTTATCAGACACAGACTCTGCAGTTTTTTCCAGACAAGCCCTGTCTTAATCAAAAGTGTCAGGAAAAGTTTTGTGCAACCTCCAGCCTGACTCACAGCACTGAAGCAGGGAGTAACTGTACAGAGGAACTTAACCACTGGTCTTTTAAAAAGAGACTATGGATGTAGCCATGCTTTCTGCCTCAAGATGAAGCAAACTGAGTCCTAGGGTGCTGCAGGATAAGCACTTGATGGGGTTTGTGCCTGTTCCGTCTGCAAGGCTCTATTTCCGTGTGATGTGATGAAGAACATGGCACAAAGCTGTGTGTTCTGTTAGTGATCTTTATGGATGGTCCAACAAACAATGCTTTTAGCACTCTTCACTGTCCAAAATCTGATAGCTGTCTTAATAACACTTGAGTCTGAAGCTGTTTTGAAGGGACAAATTGCATAGCTCCACTTACATTTAGATGATGCTAATGAGGACCCTTGCATATAGCTGTGGTCTCTGATAACTCCAAAGATGCTTTGCACTGCTGCTGTGGTCTCTGATAACTCCAAAGATGCTTTGCACTGCTGCTTCACTGGATCTCTTTGTGCTGATTCCTATTAAGACATCACCAAAAAGGTGGTTTTTTGAAAAAGAGAAATCTTATGAACATATCTGACTAGCCTATAAATGCTGGTTTGGGATACTATCTCTGCCACATTCTGACTCTCACCCATGCATTTCCTAGAATTATTTCTTTTTTTGTTGTCCCTTTTAGTGCTGGAGGTGTTGAAATCTACAACAGTGATGGTAAAATTAAAGTTTCCAATACCCTGGAAAGTCGGCTGGACCTTGTAGCCCAGCAGGTGAGTTTCTCCAACAACCAAGGTAAACAAAATGTAATTAACCAGTTTGTTCTTGCAATTAAATCCCTGTGTTTCCAAAGTGTCACAATAGTGCATGAGATCAGATTGCAATGGGAATGACAAGTAAGAAGTTGGTTTTGAATGGAAAGAAGCAATTTACCTACTGTTTGTGCAGCAAAAAACCATGGCTTTGCCCAGAATGATCCCTTTTGAATTAAGCTTGAGCATGAAACTCTATAAATTATGATACTGAAAGACTTGGTTCTGACTGCACTGCAGTCAAGATGCTGAAATGCTGAGGCTAGCTTGGATTACTGGAGCTAGCTTGAGCACTGCAGACTTGGCTGAGACCTATTACACCCAAGTACAAAGAAGCCTTAGCTCTGACATCTCTTTCTTATGCTGCACTACAGGCAGTCCTTTTAGTGTACAGAGTAGCAGGCAATGTGTGATCAGATAAAGACTTCAGAAAGCTCAGATGAACTGACTTGTTAATTTTGAAGCCCAGCCCAACTACCCCACAGTGCCTGCAGGAAGAACATAGAGAGATTTTATTGCCCATTGCACAGAACTGGTGTGCTCTTTCTCCACAGATGATGCCAGAAATCAGAGTGGCTCTCTTTGGTGCTAATGCCAACAGGAAGTTTTTGGACTAAACCTCCATGAGAGAAGGTGGGATCTGTTCCACTGCCATACTGAGGGGGATGCAAAAGCATCTGCTAATTTAAAATCTTGAAATATAACATTACTGTGTCATCCAGTATCTGTTCTTCAATCGAATAATTTTGCATACCTGCTGTGCTTAGCCTCTCTACTTGTGGTTAGAATGTATTGCTCAAAGGATGTGAAGACATACATATTCATCCAGAAGTGGCACTAGAAAATGGAGGCATTGGGGCTCTTGGCTTTCCTTACACTGTTGTGACTCTGTAAAGACAAGGGGTCCATTTAGGGTCACTCTTTGCTTTGGCCACATCTCTTTCAAGTTGTCTGATCTGTGAAGTAAATTACTATGCTGCTGATGGCAAATCCCCTTTCAGTTATGGTGTTCAGTGTTATAAAGGGCATGTATTCCTTCCCAGAGTTACTAGTTTAATTCATGTTGGTCAGGCATTTCCTGTTCTGTATATGTGATTAAAAAAAAAGCCTGAGCCTGTAAAACTCTATTTATTAAAATAAAAATGTGTGTGTGTATGAGTTCCCTGTCTCTTCTCTCTGGAGCATTGGCAGCAACCCTTGAAAAGTGGGATTGTTTGTGTAAGGACTGCCCAGCTGAGCTGTGTGTGTGAACTGTGCTGTGAAGCTGGAATTCAAGTGCACAGGGTAATGTCAAGCTGTTTGCTGGAATAATGCTGGATTGTAGGCAGGGCTTTTGAACAGGACTCCAGGATGAGCATCATTCTCCCTGAAAAATGGGTCAGTAGTTTTGCTCCCTCGATCTTCTGTCACAAGAGAGAGCTACAGTAACACAGCTGTGCTACTTAGATAAAACAAACACAACCCATTTCCAGTCACAGGTTTGTTCTGTGCAGGAGATCCAAACCATACCCCTGGAGCCATTACATTTCAGGACTTGAAGAACAGCAGCTGACTCTGTTGCAAGTGTCCTGTCTCTTGTTAGCATAACTATTTATAAATAACAGTAGCATAACTGTATTAATTACCAAATCTGTTAAGATTTACTACTTACTTCTCCTTTGCCTCTGCTGGGATGCCCAGTATTGTCTCCACGATTTTTGGGGTACGACAGAAACATTTTTGAGGTGACTTTCCATACTGCAACCTCTGCCAGAATACCTGACTGTGCCCAGTGCACAATTCTGAGACTTCTTTCATGGAAATAAGAAGCTGATCAGTTACTATTTGAATATGTTTTGAAATCATCTTCCCTAAGTATTGCAGGGAATCAGGAGTGGTAGGAATTTTACATTGTGCCATGAAGAGCACTTGCCAAGCTGCAGCAACACTGCTTTATGCAGTGTTTTTGACCTGAGGCCCTTTCTTCTCAAGCTGATCTGTGTGCTCTCATGTAAAGTAGACTCTGAATGCTAGATAAGCCTTTTACTGCCTCATTTCTCTCAAATGGTGATTGACTGAGAAGAAAATCCTGATTCCAAACTTATTTAATCTGTGTCTGGAAAAAATGCTCATCAGTAGGCTACCTGCCAGTGCTTTGAAAATGCACTTGAGTTTACTTGGGTCCTTATTTTCTCTACAGCCAGGGCTAGGGAAAGAAATTAAATGTTGAAATAGACTGCAGTGTATGGAAATAAAATATTGAGGGGTGAGACAAGAGGAGGTTACTAGTCTTTGTAGGTGATGCAACTGAATATTTGCTCCAATGCTCCATGAAAAGACTTCAAACAGACCATAACATCATCTCTGAACAGGTGAACAGCCAAGATTTGGCTGTCATAATTTGAAAGTGTAGCTTTTATGTTGTTCTAGAGCTACTGTTTCCTTTGGAAAACTGATACAGGCCATTACACACTGGTGGGCCACGTTGCAACATTATCTTCAGATAGGTTTTATTCACGAAAAAAACTTACAGTAGAAGTTATGAAGACTTTCTCTGATACCAACGCCATAAAAATGCTTGTCTGTGGCAAAAAGAGATTCTTTGTACAGGATCTGGTGCTCTGTTTCTTTCATGAAGGTAGCAAGACCTTCACAAATCCAGATCTTGTGTACCTTTGAAAAGCAAAATAATATCTAGTAAAGGGTCTGACTGTGGTGCTCATGCTGGAGTTGCTATTTACCTTTTACTTTCCTCTGTTAGTTTTGTAACTCCTAGTTTTGTCTCTTCCTGCACAGGAAAGAGGAGGAAGTAGCTGCTTGTTACACTTGCATTGCAAAATCAGTGGCCTCCAGAATGTGTTCAGTGTTAGTCAGTGACATGGGCAGCAGTGATTCAAGGCAGGTCCTGAAGAAAGGGGCTGAGCTTTGTGTACACCACAGCTGAAGTCTGAGAGCAGTGGGTTTGTACCCCTACAGCTCCCCCCAAGCTAACTGAGACATTATCCTGGTCCTCCATTCCAGGTAATGGGGGCTGTTACCAAGATTTTGCCTTAGACGTGCAGAGAAAAATGAAATATCCCATCCAGGTGTACCTAGTGTAGTTAGCAACCCAGTAGTGTCTTCCAGACTTCTCTTCAGTGTTTGTACACAGGTTTTTACTGAAACAAAAGGAGCATTTCAGGTGGATTTTGGAGTTCCTACTGAAACATAACATTGTTGCAGCACTGTTTTCCTAGTTGAACGGTACTGCTGAATGTAGCAGATGAGGTAGGATGCAGATTTTTGTTGTCACTGATTTGCCTGATGACGAAGGGCAAATCAATGAGGATATTGATCTTTATTCATCTTTGTATAAGCATGGATAATATTCCAGTAGGGTGTAGTAAACCAGCCCTAAACCAGATCAGCACATTAAGAAAGTGGAAAAATACAGGGAACAAAGGAGGCATTAAATCAGGGCTCAGGTAAAAACTCTTTGTGAAGCTGTGATGGGGGAGGCAAGCAGGGCAGATTAACAGTGAGATGGTTCAGTCTAATGGAAAAGGAGTCAGGGAAATGGATAATATTGCACTCGTTCTGCAGAGTTGGCAATGGAAGATTTAAGAGTGGACTTGACACTAAGTGATCACCAGAGAACTTAAAATGTTCCTGCACATCTGAGTCACAACCCTGTTTTAGAAGGTAATTTTCAGTCTGAGAGGTATTAATGTTAACCAGGGAGATCAGGCTGTATGACTGATCCCCAGAAGTGTGTGCAAGTGTCAAGGGAAGAGAAAGCCTGGAAGAAAACACCCAGAAGATGGCAGAAGGAGGGTACCTTGCTTGTTATACACCCCTGTCCTGACCTGCTGGTGTTAGCAAGGAGATTTGTTGGAAAATAGAAGAGTTGAGCTAATTCCTTTTACAGACCAACAGCACGCACAGTGCAGCAAGTCTGGGGCCACCTCCATGGACACACAGCCCCTGCCTAAAATAGTTGGGGAGATTTTAAGAAAAAATTACCCATTTATTTATTTCCAAAGAAATTGTAGCGAAGGAGTAACACAAAGATTTGGAAATAAAAGTGAAGTACCCCAGGGGAGAATTCAAAGCAAAAAATTTCCTTCGGTTAAGTGAACTCTGAGCAGTTATTCTGGGGAGCAAAGGCTTGATCCTGCAGTAAAGCAACTTGGCAAAAGGTGTTTAGCCCTAAGCAAGAGCCCAGGCAGACTGCAGTGTGGCTTGGCTGGGTGTGCTGTTTGATAGAGGCAGCTCAGAGAGGCAGGTGGGGGCCCCCATCCTGCCTCCCAAACGTGTTTGCAGGGAACAGGCCGTGACAAGAAGGCCCTTCCAGGGCTGGGAAGTTCCTGCTGCTCTCAGCCAAAGTAGAGCTGGCTGGGAAACCCCAAATCTGTCTTCCGAGGCATCTCATTCAGAGCATCCCATACTGTTTCTTTGGCTTTGCTTTAGAGAAAGCAAGAAAAACATCTGTACAGGAGCATTCTCGGGTTAAAATCAAACTGACAATGTGCCAAAAATGTCATTTCCCAGCCCTTGTTACATGATGGAAATCAAAAGCTATGGAAATCAAGGCTACCACGTTATTTTAGGTAGTTCAAGGCTAATCTGTTGGGAGAGACTGCAAAGAAACTATCAAGGGTGGTCCCTCCCAGCGTTTCTGGAGGTGCTTTCCCTTCCTGTGTCCAAGAGGGTTTGCAGGAGATCAGCTCCTTTTTCCAGACAGCCCCTGGCTCTCATATCCACTGCCTGAACACCAAGGGACTGCATAAGCCCAAACCAACACCAGTGCAAACCTCGGGACTGTTCAGCTCTGCGTGGCTGCAGGACACCAAACACAGAGGCAGCACCTTGACACGGGGCTGGATGTGGGCAGGAGAAGGGAACAGCTGTGTCAGCTTGTCCTGGCTGGAGAACTGAACACAGGTAAGGGAGAGAGGGACATGGTGAAGTGTTCCTGCTATTTGGAGGGGCAGTTATCCTTGGGACCATTGCCTGCAGTGCCACTGTAACTCCTTTCTCCCAGCAAAGGCCACTTTTACCCAGGTGGTCACAGGCAAAACCTTCTTGGAACATCTTCTGGTGCTTCTCAGAGGGCTCCAGAAGGAGAGGGGAGCCTCACTGCCAGCAGCAAAATGCCAGAATTTGGTCCCAAAGCAAAGCTCGAGTGGGAGCACAGGAAAATTATTTATCTGTGTAAAAATCAGATGATAACTGTTTTTCCCGCATGCACATGAAGTAAAGCAGTTTAAGCACAGCCAATTGTTCTGTGCTTCAGCTCTCAGCCCCAAACACTTTGAGGGAAGGTGGTAGCATCACTGGCCAGGGCTGGGACAGCAGGAGTTGGGAGGCTCCTCTCACCTGCTGTCTGGGTGACTTGGCAGGTGTCCTTGCCACCACAGGTGGGCTCTGTGGTATAGGAATGCAGAGTCACTGGACTTTAGGAGTGGGCACACAAGACTTGTTAACACTGAGGACATCCACATCCCACCTCGGACACGCGCATCCCACCTCCCTGTGGCAATGAACCCCACGGAGGAAGTGCTGCTGTGCTGTGCCAGAGGGGACCATTCTTGACTAAGAGCATGAGCAGTCCATCACTCATGCTCTAAAATCCTGGCATTTGAAGTGTCAATCCCAGCATAACAGTGGCTCCTGCTGCAATGCAGGTTAAAGGTGATAACCTATGAAAAACCTTTGAAGTGTTGCTGCTCCAGCTCTGTCAGTGCCGTTCTGCAGCGGGACGTTCCTCGGCCTCCTCTGCGTTATGTTGGCAGGCACGAGCTGTTTGCTTTCATCCAAGCTGAAGCATTTGCCTTTCAGTTTCACTAAGTGACCTCTTGTGAAGTCATCTGGAGTTGTAAAGTAAATTGGATCAACCATCTGGCTTTTTTTCTGTTCCCCATTTAATATATTGCTACCATATCTCCCTGCATCTGAATGGTTTTATTGCTCCGTGCTAACCGTTCCTTTTCCATCCTGCATTTGCCTTTCTCATGGAGCACCAGCTACGTGTAGAGACTGGAAAGCCTCTGGCTGTGTTGTGCTAGGAGGAAAAAGAGAGGCAAACCCTTGGAGCAAAGCCTTGGAGCTGACCAAAGCCTGGCTGCTTTATCTCCCTGTAGAGGTCTCCACGTCCATGCTGCTGAGTGGGTTGCTGGCATTCGGGCATCACCTTTGCTTCGATTTTAATCTCTTGGCTGGTGATTCAGGCCAGCAGGCTCCAAATACCTTTGGTTGTGCACCCATATTGCATATGCCCCCAATATATATGTTCACTTTTAAATTATATGCAGGTACTACTGTACTAACTTTATAATTTAAAGCATATCAAAACTAGAAATTAAAAAATGATTATATAAATATGAAACACGTTTATTTGTTAATACTGGAAACTGTAATTTCCTTCTGCATGCCAACAGTGTTTTCTTCTGCGTGCACCCCACTTTGGAGACCTCTGATGTACCAAAAAGGCTTTCCATGCTGGATGTGGTTAGTGGGAGCAAAGGGTGCCTTTCCCTGCTGGAGCAGCCCGGACTGCAGGGAGTGCCAAAGGCGAAATGGGGGTTTGGAAAGCAAACAAAGGAAGGGAAGGGAAATATCTTGGAGAGAAGACAGAGAGCATTACAAGTCTCCTGGGAGGCGCAGGGGGTGTGTGCACACACGTGAACAGAGGATGCAGTGAGCAGCCACTTTGATCTCCCAGAACATCTGGTCCGTGGGCATCCGCCGCACATCTGCCTATGGGGCAGGCCCAGAGCCATGCGTGACTGGGAGAGGGGATGCAAACCCAAAGCCAGGAGCTGTTTCCCAGGCCCCACAGCCCCTCTCCTGCAAAGCACTCAGGCAGCATCAGCCCTGCAGAAAAGGCATCAGCCCTGCAGAAAAGGCATCAGCCCTGCAGAAAAGGCAGGCGCTCGTGGCTCCAGCCCTGGCTCCTCACTGCTGCCACGCCCGCTGGTGCCCAGGGCAAGGGCTTTGGTGCCCGGCCTCAGCCCCTCAAACCACTCTCAGCCACATGGAGCTGTGGCCACAGCATGGAGGAGGGTCTGAGCTGCAGGGAGAGCAGCTAAAGCAGGGCCTGGGGAAAGGAGAGCAGCCTTTGGGGCCTGAATTTCAGCTGAGCCCTGACAGCATGACATGGCCCCTGGCATGGGCATGGGACACTGGGCAGGGTGACAAGGAAGGCTGTGTTTAGTGTTTTGGTGGTGCCAAATGCCAAATGCCAACAGGCCTGGGGTCAACACCCAGGTTGCAAAGTCCCTGCACAAGTGGTCATTGCATGGGGGGACATCAAAGACGTTAAACCCCAGCACTGCTGACAAACACACCCAAAGAGAGGTTTGGGTTTGCTGAATCAGGCAGACACAACACAGATGCAGAGGGGAAAAGAGAACTGCAGGGCACTGGTGTGGGCATTCAGGCACACAGGCTACCAAGCACAGCAGTGATGACATGGGAGCAGAGGATCATTCCTAGAGAGGTTTGGTTTGCCATCTCCAGACTTTCTGGGGAACTCCAGTGCCTCCTAGTCCAAGCAGCTACCTCACACAGCATAAGGTTCTCAGTTTGAGGTGTAAAAGGTCTTTGCCTTCTCCTCCCCGAGATCAACAGATCCTCATCAAACAAGGCAATGAGCAGCACATTTCTTCATATCATAGCCTGCTGTGCCTGGAAAAGAGTCCACAGCTGCTTCCTAGGAAAAAAACTGCCCTGGTTGCCATGCAAGTGGTTGGGCTGCAAAGGAAGGTCTGGGTGTTACAAGGCCATGCTTGGCATTACACAAGGGGACAGGTGAAATATTGCAACCCTACCTTCTGGCCCCAAAACTTAGGGGCTCTCCAAGGGTTTGATCAGGGGGATTCCTGACAGAGGGAATTCCCAAGGGAATCTGTATTTAACAGCAGGGAAGTGTGCTAGGATGCATTTCCCTAGGGAAGCGGAGATCAGAGGGAGGGGAGACAGGGGCAGGCAGCCAAGGGAAGCAGAGTAGACTGGTATGCACAGGCTGCATTTCCTTAGGGGGGATTGTTTCGTATGCAGGTATGGCTTCAAAGGGGACACCAGGGTGCAGGGGAGCACAATGCTCCTGGCATGAATTGCCCCCCTGGGAACTTGAGTGGAGAGGCAGGTGTCTGTGGGAGCCAGCCATTTCCCAGGGGGTGGTTCTAGTTCGCCGCTGATTTTCCTAACAAAACGCAGCTCTACGGGATCTTCCAAACACCCCTGCAGCCTGGAAAAGCCAGGGACCATTAGCAGCTGGGACTTTGGAGGCTGTAAATCTACTGGCATCTCCCATTTTGCCCAAGCTCCTACTGGAAGTACAGTCCTGATGCGTTTGGTCAGTCTGCAGGGCTCTGGGCACAAGCCCTGCAAGACACCTTTCTCCATTCTACTGATGGTATCAAATTGCAATCCAGCATCCCTCTTGGGAAAGAAAATTAAAGCAAACTCTCAGATCTCTCAGGCAGGGAGTATATCATGTGGCACACAGTGAAGTTTCCCCTCACTGAATCCCACATTGGGAAGCTTGAACTTCCAGCTGAGCCTGCAGCGACCATCCCCCTGCTCTGACCAAACCGGGGGGGCAAAGCAGTATCCCTGTGCCCCCTCCCCTTGTAAAGGCTCCCCCTTCTCCAGCAGCCCTCTCCCCCACCTCGGCACGGCCCAGGCCAGGCTTTGATGGATTGCAATCCTCCTCTGCCATGGTCAAAACAAAGGTCACGGCCCAAGGAAATTGCTAACAACTTCTGCCCACCGGCCCCGGAAGAACGGGAGCATTCGTGACAAGGGGGTGAACTTTTTATGATCCCTCCACCCTGGCAGCCTCTTTGGGAAAGGAATTTTAAAAAGCGGCGAGGGAACGTGAGGCTTCCGGGAGCTGACAGGAGGGGAGGGGCAGCCCTGGAACGCTGCCCCAGGCCCATGGGCAGCCCCTGTCACTGCCCCTTCCATCTCCTCCCTCTCCTGCAGCAAAGCTGCTCTGGCTCTCTGCTGCTGGGCAAACAGAGGGCCCTTGGGAGTCCCCATTTGGGGACCAGCCTTGGGGGCTCTTGTCATGCTCCAGAACAAGTTTACCTTGTTTTGTCAGCCCTTGGGAGACCCTAACAAATGCTATGTGTGTGTAAAAATACCCAGACACCAACACTGCCCCTCAGACTGAGCTTATGGCTGGCAACAAGAGGTTTGGGTGCATTCCCACCTGGCAGGGATGGGTGCTGCCCCACCAGGCAAATGGCTTTGCTTTGCCTCCCTGTGCCTGTGACTTCTCCACCAAACAAAACCTGCAGCTTTGAGGGCTGGAGGAGACACAGCAGGGTCCCACCCATTGACAGAACCCCCTCTGCTTGGAGAAGTTGCATTTTATATCTCAATGTTGGACAAAAATCAGCATTTTGAATTTATGAGTGCACATATTTTTTTTCCCAATACCTAAAAATAGACATTTCTGTGAAGAGAAATAATTTGTTTTACCCTGAGTCTTCCTGAGCTACCCCAAATGCTTTTAGTCCTACCTTTCTGTGCAAGGTAGTGTCTCCCATTCCAAAATGTGATGATTAATAGGAAAATTCAAGATGGGAACTTTACCTGCAAGATGCTTAATTTTCAGAGAAACATACAAAACCAACACCATCACCTCCCACCCCTCCAAAATGCCTGCCAAAAACTATAAAGCAACAAACCACCGATGGCTGCCAAAGGCACTCTGGTTCTTCCCTCACCATTTGGCATCTCCCAAAGATGCATCATCCTCCAGCTGTGGCAAAGCCTGCCTGCAGTCAGAGCTCTCCACAGGGCTTGCCCCATCATGAGGGTGAGTGGCTGTCATTTATTTCCACACCCAATCTGGGCACCAAACTGGTTCCTATTGAAACTGATTCATCAAATCCATCCCCAATTCAAGCCTACATGAACAAGTAAGTTGCTTTGAAATGGCTTTTTAAAAAAAAAAAAAACCCTGAGTTTGTGAAGCATCCCTGTTCTCAGGGAGAAGGAGGCTAGAGAGAAAGGCAAGAGTTTAAAGCCTCAGTGTAAGAACCCAGGAAAGCTCCCTTTGTACAAGGGGGTGGGGGTAGCTTTGCCAACCCATGGGGGTAAGGACAGAGGAGATGAATCAAGAATTGTGGACTGCAGGAGAAAGAAAGTTAAAAAAAATAGGGGGGCACGTGGCATAGTTTGATACTGCCTGTTACACTCATGATAGCATCTTGTCAAGATTAGGACATGGCATTTCCTATAGCACAGATAAGCTTTGTCTTTGCCTGGGCTGCAAGGCAGCTCTAAAAGGAGCAACTTTCCATCCGCCCCTTCCCCAGGACTGGTTCCAATTAGTGCCGACTCCACTCTGGGCCGGCTTAGCCTCAGGATTAAAATCTCCCCGTGCCAGTCCCCTCTGACCCAAACACTTCCTGGGACTGATAGGGCCACCAAATTCCTCCCCTTCCTAAATTGGACAGCTTGCTCTCGCCACCCCGAACTCTGGCCCCTGCGGAGGGAGAGGGGGAAGGGGGATACGTGACAGAGAGCAGCCCTTCGTCCTCCCCGGGTACAAGGAGCCAAGGTTCTCAGAAGCCTTTGCAGGGCCTGGAGCTGTGGCCATGCTGGCAAATGTCCTGCTGGGATGCTGGACTTTATCTGCCTGCCTTGGACAGCAGGGGCAGCTCTGACACCCGGCTGGTGGACTTGATCACATCTCAGGCTCCTCCAAGTGCCCAGGATTGGAAGTTGCCTATGCTCCTGAGAGCTTCTTTGGGCAGAACAGAAGCCCCTGGCTTGGCCAGCAAGTGTGCAGTCCTGCACCACGGACAAACATTTCCTGAGCATCTCTGCAGAGGCAGCTTTGGTGCTGAGAGCCAGGGGAGTGTGCTCAGCCCGGGAGCAGCGCTGGCCCCGGCGAAGCTCCCGCAGGAGGGGCAGGTGGAGCCCACGGCATCAGCAGGAGACGCTGAAAGGCTGTGCCGGCAGGAGGAGAGGTGAGCCTCTGTTAGCAGCCCTGGAGGAGACAGAGGCAGCTTGCACTGGGTAGAGCTGGGGACGAAAGAGAAGGGGCCTGCAGTGTGCACCTGGGAGCCTTTGTGCCCCCAGCCTTCTGCTGTTCATCCCCATGTGCCCTGTTTTGTTGGCAGTAACTTTACAGGAAAATCGCCTTCATTTTTTCCTGATGCAAAGCTGCTGAATCAGCAGAGCTGAGCAAGTTATTTATTCAGGGACCAGCTGAGCAATGGCCAAATGCAAGCTGCCTCCAAGCACATACAGCAGGCACCTTCCAGCATGAAAACAGTACAGCTTTGATGCCAAAACCCCTGTGAGAGAGTCAAGTTATCTTTAAACACCTCTCTGCTGGGAGGACTGCAACCCCTGCCCCATCTCACACGGGAGAGTCAATAAACAGCAAACAGCAAGTGCCCTTTCCGGCCCAGTATGGATTTGGACCACCACACACGAGCCCAAAAGGCTTTCCATTCCTCTAACAGCCCCTGAGGGCCATCACACCCTGTGCAGGTTTGCCTTAAAGCAGCACAAAGGGGAATCACAGAGGCTACATCAGCTCCTCCTTTGTAGCAGCATCACTCCACGGGCTCTGCTCAAGGGTAGTCATTGCTTTTAAAGCTGAGAGGTTTCACACGCAGGTGGGGGAACAGACTACCTGTGCCCCAAAAGCACAGGGTGTTTTGGGGAGAGAGACAGGCTTTCCAGCACACCTGGGCTGCAGGAAAACCCCCAGCCCACCAGGGACTTTGGGGGGAAAGCAGTGACACCATCTCATTCCCACAACTGGGTTGTTCATAGGCAGACAGCTGTGCTTCTGAACAGGAAATGATCCCGATTAACTTTCCAGGTGTTCTCTTTTAAATGGATTTCAGGTGGTACAACTGTGTCTGACTGCAGTCCATGGCTTTGTCTCTCTGAAAAAAGCCCTCTGTGTTATCCTCCCACCCCATCCGCTTCCCCTTACAAAGGAAGAGGGAGACCATCCAGGAGACAAGAAAACACACATACAGCAAGGGTGATTGCTATTTTAAGAATGTACTTTATACAAAATAACCAATTCATATGGAAATAAAATCTACAGACCTCCAAGGATCAAGATTTTAAAAAAGTTCTTTAAAAAAATTACCCAACACACAGTATTAAACTAACTATTGAGGTAACTGTCGCTCTTGGGGAACAAAGGTAATCAGCAGACCAAGACAAAATATACACAATATAAAAATAAATAGCATTCCCCTTTCCAGTATTGACCAGGAAAGTTCACACAACTTTGCAGCAGCAGGAGAGAGAAGAGGATCCCTGACACTGTGCTCTATGGGATGGGGAGGGAGGTGGGGGCTCCCGGGCAGCAGGCGATGGAGAGGTGCAGCACCTGAGGCCCTGCTGGGACAGAAGTGCTGGGATGAGCAGCTCCAGCATGAACTCCTTCTTGCACTGATCAATTTGAGGCCATCCAACCCAGCTTTTCCTAAACAGCACAGGCAGCTGTTCAGCCCAGTTTCCAATTGAGCCAAAGACAAGCAAGTCCTCAAGTGTTCCATCCCACCACCCAGCAAAACATACCAGTGCAGAGCCCCACAGAGGTCACATTTCCCCTGCTGAGGGGCACAGGCAGAGGCATTTTCACAGCTTGGTGTGGGAGGTCTCTGCTGCAGCATCAGCTCACCCTCCTGGCTCCCTGGGACAGCTGCAAGTGGTTGACAAGGGCCAGGCTTTTGCCCCCATGGCCACTAGATCGCTCCCTGCCCGACAACAAAAAGCACAGCAACATAAGAACAGCCTCACCCAAAAAGAGAAAGGCCCCCGTTTTCTCCTTGTGCCCCCAACAGACAGATTACATTCTTTACAAACTTACAATAATACAAAAACAACCCCAATGTTACCCAACTTCAGAAAAACGAATGGATGTAGTGGCATAGGCTCCCCCAGCACCTCCCCAGCAATGCCAAGTGAAGCAGCAGTAGGTCACTCTCCTCCTCCAGAGGCATTAAATCAGTGGTCTACCCACCCCTCACTCCGTGGCAGCAACAGGCACCCCTCTTCCCTGTGCTCTGCTCTGTGGATGTGGCTCAGCTGTACCAAATTTCTCCCTTCCCTTTCCGCCTTCCCAAACCCAGAGGCAGCTCTCTCATAGCTACCTAAATCAACCCAGCAGTCTCTGGGAAGGCAGGAAGGTGGCATAGATAAAATGCAGGGCCACAGAAAGCACCTTGCTTCCCACTGAAACTGTGAAGCCCCCCCAGTGTGTTCCAGAGCCATCTTCTCCCTTGAACAGTATGGGAAGGTCAAAGTTGCATGGCTGCATGCTATTATTGCTCAGAAAAAGATCAGGCAGCAGTGTTCATTGATTGATCAAGGAAGAGAGACAAGAGTTTTCACAGTTGTACACAGTATATGCACAGGCATTTTTAACCTAAAACCCCTGGAGGTAGACATGCCAGGATCACGTGTGGGAGCCCTGCACCGGGACCAGGAGCAAACCCTTGTACTGGCAGAGGGACAGACATCGCTGTGCCAGGGTGGCAAACCCCAGGGACACACAAGAGAACACTCATGAGCTGCTGAGGACACCTTCATTTCATCAGCTGCTGTCTATGTGTGAGTGCAGAGGAGGCAGCTGGCAAGTCCGACCCTCTGCCCTTGTGCTGGCGTGGGCAGTGAGCTTTCATCTCTGCACTCAACAGCCACCGACTGCAGCCAAGCCAGCAGAGGGACAGACTTGAAAGCTGGGAAGCAAGGAGAGGGGAAGGGTTGGTGTATGACACAAAAGGGGATCAGAGGACTCTGCAGACAAAAAGTTGAGGCCTGAGCTCCTGTAGCTGCCTGGCTGGCTTCAGAAAGGGAGATTGCTCCTCTGCTGTGCTCCAGTGCTTGAGTGCACCAGGTGTCTCCAGGCTTCTTACTCATTTGATGCCCAAAGGAGTCCCTAATGGCTGTCTGCTCTACCTTTGTTCTCAATGAGGGAATCGTGCTCACACACAGTCGGTTCCACTTTCATTTAGAAGATATTCCACTTACTGCCTTTCTGCTAAGTGAGCCAACTGTTTCCAAATAAAAGATGCAAAGGACAGAAGCACTTGATAGAGTTGGTGAAAATCCCAATTAAGCCTCAGTACTAATTAATCCTTTGTCCCCTCTTCCCCTGGTGGACGTAGCCCTTGCTCTCTCCTGGATGCACTGTTCACTTTGATAGCCACATTTCAAAAAGAGGAAGACCTTTGCCAAGAGAAATCTATGCCACTGTTGCAAATGAAGGAAAAAAGCCCTCAATCAATGCAAGACCAGCAGTGTTAGATCTACAAGATGCTCCACGGTGTCTCAAACCCTGCATATGAGCCAAGGCAAGACAGTAACCAAAAGAGGAACAGCACAACACAGCTCACTTCAAAGGTACACTTGGATGTTACTATCTACTTTCAAATACACAAAACCCTGCCTTGAATTTCCCTGCCTAGGGTGGACTGAGCCTTGCTCTTGTCATCCCCAGGAGCTCCTATGGGGAGACAGCTGGAAACAGGTCCCTCCCCAGCTCCTTTTAGGAGAGGGCAGTGGGCAGCAGGCAGAGCGAGCAGCAGCACACGCAGTTTGTTCTGTGCTGCTCAAAGCGCTTCCCTTCCGCGGGGGCGGCGGGGTCCTGCCCAGCCCCCTGTGCTCACCCCATCTGTATGTTAAACAGGTACAGATGGGCAGAGGCTGCGAGGTCAACGTCTGAGATGCTTTCTCAGTGACAATAAGCACAGGCTCTCGGAGCTTGTCACATGGGCTGCAGCTGCAGCCCTCCTCGCACAGCCTGCTGGCTCCAGTCTCGGCCTGGCAGAAGGGACACGGCCCTCACACACCTGCCCTGCAACCACCAGCACCCGACCGGCGAAACAGGAACTCTGCAAGAGCAAACTCCTCTACCTCTCCACTGATGTACCACAATAAAAACTCTTCTAAGGGGTTGCTCTGATCAAAAGCAGACCCGGTTGGATGGTTGCTCTGCAGCAAGGGGAACCAGGACCGACTACACCATCACAGATTCCACTGTCGGTCTTCTCCAAGCCACCCCTTGGGATGACACTTCCCTGTCACTCACTTCAACACCTTCTCTGAAATTCAACACAGTCTTCTCAGAAGAGGAAAGCAGAATGAAGCCATCAAGAACAAAGAAACAGCCCTGGCTGAACACAGCGATGAACAAAAGCCTGACAGGGATCAGTGGAGGAAATAAAGAAAGGTTGTTTTCTAATTATATTTTCATTTTAAATGGAGAAGTGTTGGGGTGACAAGCTGCAGGGGAGCTGCCTCAATCAGCAGAATGAAAGACAGCCTCTGTGACTTGCTTTCAGATAAGACATCATAAAGCTGATAGCTCTCCAAGACCCTGAGAAACCACACTTACAAAAATATACACAGGCGATTTGCTTCGGAAAGCCTGCATGGGAAAGGCATTTGGCAGACGAGAAAGAATCAGAAGCTTCCAAGAAAAGTGTCTCCATGTACTTCAAAGTCACAAATCAAACCAGTTGGGCCTTGAAGCTTCAAATTTACTTTCCTCTTTTGTCCTCCTCATTGCAGGCTGGTGCCTTGGATTGCCACTGAGTGGTTTGGTGGGTCACACCGTGGAATTTATAGACTGCAAACTTCTGCTAAACACAGCTAAAAGTCACTGTGAAGCCTCAGTGACTGCCCTTTTCAAAATACATAGTTGAATTGCCAGGGCCTATACTACCTAAGATACCCAAAACTTCAGAGCCCCAAGGGGACTTTACACAAAGGCAGCTTGACATCTCAGGAGCTTGGGAACACCACACACCACTTACAAAGGAGGAAGTGCTGGGGAGGGAGATCAAGAGGCTAAAAAGGTAGAGTAGTGTACAGAGTTCTTCTGAGAATATTGGAAATTTTTGTCATGCTTGTACATGGTCAACATTATATTTGTTCTATGTATTATACAGTCTTGTTTAAGATGAAATCCATAAGTATAGCAAAACACATCCTCCATAGGGGAAAATTATATAGCTACAGGAAACTTTGCCAAGTCTCCAGCTCAGGATGCCTTCTGAAAAAGGACCAGCAGGTGATATACTGTACCACAATAATGCTGGGGGATGCACTAGAGTTGCTCTGTATTGTGTTAAAAAATTAAGATAGTGGCACAAGTATGGCACCGAAAAGCCACATTATTTTAGAATGCAGCTACACTTCTGCACTTCATGCCAACCCATGGCAAAAACCACCACTCTGTACAGAAAGAGCCATGATATCACTCTCTTCTTAATCCCTCAAACCTCTCTTTCACAATATCTACAAAGCAGACTGTGCAGTGTGGATTGGGAAACCACAGACTATAAAATTCACATTATCTGCTCCTCCTAATAAATTTCCACAGGTATTTCACCCCAGCAATCCTCTCCCAGGGCTCTGCCCTCTGATGGGTGCCAGTTTTGCTGATTTGCTCAGATTGTACGTAGCAAGATAGAGCTCTGATTTTGAGGGGATCCCTAGATGTTACAGAGGAAAAACACCCCAAATCAACTCACTTATGAAGAAAGCATTTGAAAGTCTGGAAACTCCAATCTAAGATTCCACAAGCAGCTCTCCACCTCAGTGTGTCCTTTCCTCAGGATAGCCCTATCCCTGTAGCCCAGCCACAGTTCCCTGTATTCCATATTAATACTTTTCTAATAGAAACCATCTGTCCTCACAACAGCAGCTTGTTAGTCACTTTAATAAGAATTACTGACTACATCAAATGCCATTTACCTTGAAAGCCTCCCTGGAGGAGTCAGCTTCACTACGCAGTTTTGCGTCCCTGCAAGTCAAACCCTCCTCCCAGATTTGCATCATGGCAGGGAAGGGCGTCTATCACTGTCTAACACTCCACTGTGCTCTCCAGGCAGACCACAAGCAATTCTTGCCTTCCTTAGTTGTCCCCAGAGAGCACAACCACTAGAACCACGTTTGCAGTGCCAGTTCCAGCTGAAGTGTGCTTCAGCTTGCTTGGAGAGTTTTTATAGCTCCTGGAAACCTCCTGTTCCACAACGCTCACAATGAGCTGAGTGAAAGGCACTTCAAATACTCAGTGAACTGTCTGTGATACATAAGACAGGCTGAAGTGTGGCAGGGCTTGTTTGCAGAATCTACATTCACATTTCCAGAGTTTTCAATGCTTTGCTACAAGTTATATTTTACAGTTCCTCTGTTTTTTAATCTGCTATTTTAAATTATTTTCATATCTACAGCGAACTAAAGATTGCTTTACAAGGAGAAGCAACTGTCGTTTGTCCCAGATTTATTGTCTTGAAGAGCAGTTATACTTGCACAGGTTTCCATTAATACCTACTACTGCTTCTGTACCTCTGTTCAGGGAAGGGTCTAGACCTGCCTTTCAGAGCAGCTGGGACACCTCTGAAAACCCACTGCCTGTTGATGGACCAGATTTGGGACAAATTTGGAAGAGCCATAGCATAATGTTCTTGGCTGGGGAAAGCAGCTACCCGCTTCTCAGTCAAAGGAAAACCTTCAGGATCACCTCTTCCAGTTTAGATCAATGCACCAGTCACAATTGCTCCCTGACAGGTGAACACAAATGAAAAAACCATGCCAAAAAACCCACCTTCCCTGTCCTAATGTAATGGCATTTGTAGATAAATATTGGAAGTAATTCACATTAGATTGGCAGATGTCCCAGGGAACTCACTGGCCTAAGCAGCCAGCAGCTACAGTTCACAGGCTGGCTGCAGCAGTGGGTAAGAACAACCACATCTGGAAGCACATTTGGGTAACTGCATGAAGAATTTTAACTCCTCTTAGGCTTGGAACATGTCTTGGCCCTATGCAGCTCATCAGAGCCAAAAGTACTGTAGCAACAGAGCAATGATGCTCATTGGGCACTAATGTGGCAGGCCTTCCTTGTTCTAACCATTTCAGGAAAGAAAATTGCTCATCTTTTAGGCTTTTTGTTCTTCCAAAAGCTTAGCACAGAAGGAGTAGTGGCTCAGTCACATGCTACCTGTCATTTGCTTCAAGAGCTGTGACAGCACATGGTAGATCTACACAGCAGGGCAAAGGCAGTACAGTCATGCATTCTGGGGCAATCCAGCTAAAGATGTGGGTGATGGCACCATCCAAGACAAGAAAGCAGCCAGAAAAATTATCCCGAAACCTAGAGACAACATTCCTCCTCTAGCTAGTACCACAGATTGAAGGGCATGCTGCTCTGTCCCCCTCCTTCTGCCATGGGTGCTCCTGCTAGCACACTTTGTCCGACACATTGGCAGATCCTCTCTTTAACCACTGTCCTCTCCCAGTGCCACCAGCAGCCTGCCCACTAGGGCTATGCTCCCAGCAGGTCTTGCTGCCCAGTCTTGGAGCTTAACTCTACTGTTTTACTCCAGCTCCCTCAAGAACAATCAACTGCTTGTTAGCTTTAAGATGTGAACAAATGCAGATGAGATTCCTATTGAACACCAGTGGCTGTCCAAGCACTGGCACACGGGGAGACTGTGCACAGGGAAGCTGCCACTGGGCCTGCAGGACCTGCTGCTTGACAACGAAATTAAACCAACTCAACTCGAGCACACAGCCCTCTCATCCCTCACAACCCCTGAGCCATGAGACCTCAACATTTGACTTTGAATGAGCACTTGAGTGCCTTCCAATTCACCTACAATTTGCAAATGCCAAATCCAACAAATGGCTCACACTGCAGTAATCCTACCATTCCCTCAAGGCAGCTTCTTGCTCTCCCTCCTCAGCAAGTGAGAGTGGTCAGGAAGCCTGTGGCACTTTCTGCTTTGCTGCTGCTAAGAACTGAATATAGCCCAGGGTCAGAGAAAAAGGTGGGGACTTGGCTCCTCTCCTGGAGCAGCAGGGCAGTACAGATTTGCACAAAACTCTACTGCACTGGTTTCACCAAAATAAGTCTTAAGAAGGCCAGTTATGCCATTTTCTATTTTCTAGAGCAGGAATTTCTTCTAACAGAAAGGCAGGGAGAATGGTACTGTACGAGCAGAAGGGACAATGCCATGAGTGTCCTGCCCCGGTTTAAATTCCTGGTCCTGGTTTCCTTGTTCCCCCATGATGACAGGAGCTGGAAGTGCACTCAGGGCCTGGATCCAGAGGGGTGGAGGTGGGGGTGAGAGGGGAAGGAGGAAGAAGGCAAGAGGAAGAGGAGGACATGTTATGCTCCTGAGCAATTCCCGCTATTAAATCAACCAACCGTAGGGTCGTGTCTTGGTTGCACAGCACAGGAAGGAGGACAGCAAGTCATCCATCACACATTTCCTCACCTCTCCCCAGGCCCCCCAAACCCTCACCCCATCCTGAAAGATTTCAGTGTGATATGATTGTAAACAGTTAACGATTCCTCCAGTGCTAAGCCCACTACAAGCTGGGCCCACCCCCTCCCCCATTATGTACAATACATTCACCAACAACAGAAATTTATTTAGAAAGGCAACAGGTTAAATTCTGTAAACTGGATCCAGCTCCAAAACACACACGTTAATACTACAAGTAAAATTCCATCATCGTCCTCTTCCACCCTGAAAAATATACCTGAGTTTAGCAGTCAATGAAAGTTTCCACCCCCACCCCCGCCCTCCCCACCCGAAAAATCCCTCAAACCCTGAATGAGACGCAGTCTCTGGTCACAGAAAGCCACAAGTTTGGGGTGCCCCGTGGGGACGAGCCAGCTGCTCGGCTGGCTGGGGCCCAGCACCGCTCCAGGTTTCCAGCACAAAGGCCAGCACGGCACCGTGTTCCACAGACCCAGGAAGCTCCATGCTGCTCGGCCGAGGGGAGGGCGGGAGGAAGGCCTGCCCCTCCTCTCCGTTGTCCAAATCACGTGTGGCTTTCGTCTTCATGAAGTCCTTCCTTTCCTGGACTAGCTCTGGAAGAGGAAGAACAAGAATTGGAGGCTTTAACAGGCAGCTTTACAAAGGAATAACTTCATGATTGCATGCAAGCACTTCAAAGCTAACTCTATCGATCTGCCTGAGTTTTGTTCTACAGCCACCTAAGACTGCACAGACATTCCCAACTCCTTTGCATAGCAGTACTTCACTTCCCAGTTCCCTCCAGTGCTCCCCACTCTCATCAAACACCTCAATCCTTTAACCAGCAGAAAGAGAAACTTGCATTTCAGTTCTGCTCTCTCTAGCAGCCCTTACTTGATCCAGAGGCAACGCTGATGGTTTTTGTGGCGTCAAATCCTCCCGGGACATGGTTGCTGTAGGCATCTTCGGGAAGGGAACTTGACCCTGATGCATTTGCATTCTGGAGTCAGGTTGAATGGAGAGAGTTTTAGCACATGAATGTCAGGAGCAAATCCCCACTCTTCGTTAAAACTACTTCACTGAAGGCATACATAGAACATTAGCATACAAGCATTTGTCTCGTGTATTCTGTCTGGCTTCCCCCCAAACACCACCCTCAATCCATGTCAATGCCTGAACAGCTTAGCTGTAAGCCAAGCTCCCTTAATACTAGAAGGAAGAACTGTCATGCTGTGATGATGACAAAACAGTAACAGTTGAAGCACATTCATAAAAACTGAACAGAGAATTTTTGGAGAAGCAGAATTTTCCACTTAGGAATAAAATATGATATGCAGAGTCTCAGTGAGAACCTACTGTGAGGGAAATTTGACACAGAGAGGAGGGACAAAGCAAGAGGAAGGGAAAAAGATGACAACATTAAAGGTGTTCATCATAAGAGGGAAACTTCCACTTTAGACAGCTACTTTGCCCCACTATGAGGAAGATGAAATAAAACACTTGCAAAGAAAATGACAAGAGTCCGTGTGATCAAGAAATGCTGAACCCTGGATGACACATTAACAAAACACTGTCAGGTGAAACAAAGTACTGGTGTGGGGATGGATGGGGCAGGCTAACAGGTTCTCCACGATAGCAAGTGCTCCTTGTTGTTAAGGAGATGCAAGAACACTGTCTACATCTTAGGAGACCTCTTACTCCAAGAGTCTAAGAGCCACCTTCACTTGCCATCTCCTCCGACTTCAAGCCATAGCCTTTCAAGGATATCCAACACTGATGGTCACCCAGGCATCACCCCCCTCCCACCCTGCCTTCTCACAGAACACACGATCTTACCCCGAGGGTCTATACAAGTCCTGGGGTGGCCCCCCCATGCCACCTCCACTGCCTCTCTGCTCCATCAGCAAGGCCTGAAAGTGACCCACGTTCTCCTCTCGGCAGCGGTACAGGGGGCCCTCCTGAGACAGGCCGTTGGCCTGGCTGGAGGCTGGATGATGAGACAGGTGAGCATTCATGGGCGATCCATACGTCCTGGGCTGGAAGTGACTGGCAGGATGCCGGGATCCATAAGGAGAGCCAGTCTGTAGCATCACCCCATGGGGAGGGAAAGCCGACGGACCAAATCCCATCCCCGCACCCAAGTGCGGTGGGGGGGCTCCGTAGAGGAACTCCCCCGCTGCCACTGAGCTTTGCCTCTTAGTGGCTGCATTGTGGTTGTCCAAATCAAGAAACTCTTTGGGACTCTCCGGTCTTTCCTGGGGCTCCTCGGACTTCTCATCTTCAGGCCCCAGCTCCTGCCCGTCGCTTGGAGAAACCTCTTTGGCACTTGCTACGTCCATGCGGTTGGGAGAGGCCAGGGCGGCGCTCAGTGCCTCGCAGCCCTGCAGGCCGCCGGCAGACCCCCGCTCCGGGAAAGGGGGCCTGGCCAGGGGCGGGTGGGCACCAGGGTGCCCACTGGGGCTGGCCTGGGGGTGGAGAGGTCTCTGCCAGTCCGAGTAGCCCTGTGGGCAGCCGTAGTAGGGCGGTCGCTGGTAGTGGTGGTAGGAAGGTTGAGGCTGCGGCTGGTAAGGGTACGGCATGCCCTGGGGAGGCCGGTACCGCGGGAAGACGCCGGGGTGGGCGCTGCTTGGCTGGAAACCCCGTGGGGGAAAATGCTGGGGATGGGAGGCAGGAGGAGGCGGCTTCCCCCCCATCACAGGGCCAAACCCCTGCAGGCCTGGGCTGATGTGGTACCGCCCAGCTGAATTTGGGTATTCCAGGCCAGACATGTAGAGAGGGTGAAACTGGTTGGGCGTGGCCCCCATGGAGCCAGCATCCATGCCAGGCAGGCCAGTGCCCTGCCCCATGCAAGGCACGGCTGCTTCCGGCAGAGCCTTTCCGCCAGCGCAGAGGGGCTTCTCCAGGAGGTTGGCAGCCAGCCCCTTCCCCTCGGCACCGGCTGCCGGCACCTCGCCCGCCGCCCCATTCTGAGGCAGGGGTCCCCCTCTCTCGGAGGGGGGCACCAGGTCCCTCACGCAGCCCGGGTCACCGGCGTAGCCGCTCTCCACCGACCATGAGCCTTTGCCCTGCCCTGCCTTCAGGTCGCCTTTCACACCGGAGCCATCGCCCTCCCCATCCGGGGGCAAGGCGCGCCTCGTGCACTCCATGGGCAGCGGGGGCTTGGGATGAGGTAGGAGTTTGGTGTAGGCCCCATCGGGAATGCTGATGCACTGAGCCTTCTCGTCCATGCCTGCTGGTGTCTCCACTGAAAGAGAGGGAAGAAAGTCTCACACCCGTCTGATTTTGGAAATGGGACCACTCTGTCTGATACATACACACCCAAAGCACACATGGCAAAGAGTAATTCCTGCCAGGTTAACCAGGTCTACCAAAGCAGCCTCTCAGCATCCTCTTCAACTGCAGACCCTGTCTGCCCAAGAAGTCCCTAACATCTAGATGGAGAAAGCACTCCACTTTTGTGCAAATGGAAGAGAAGAAGGAGTGACTTTCTTAAGCCATGAAGGTCCTTCCATTGGAAGTACTCCAAAGGCTGCCATGTCCTGTCCTCTAGTCAAACCTCTCTAGAGGACCATTGGAGCATGGCACCAGCACAACTGCTCTTCTGTGGGGCTACAGCCTTCCTCCCACGCCCATATCACAGCTTCCCCTTCAGAGATCTTTAGCAATTCTAAAGTGCATTTTTGCAAATTTGAGTGACTTTTAGTAGCTGCTTCTTTTCAAAGTGGTCTTTTAAAAACTACTCATGAGACTGCACCTCTCTTTAAAGATGGCACATGTGGACTGAACCCTCATGACACAGGCACACTGCAGTTTGCAAGCTACCCCTAGGTCACACTCCCTCTGGAGAAATGTGGCACATGTGTTTGGTCTGACACATGGGTGTAGAGAGGCTGCCTAAATGAGAGGCAGAATTGGGGTCCACATGACAGCAGCAGCAGATGTTGGAGTAATGGCAGCTTGATTTCAGGCTGTCTTGCCCCTTCTGGTCATAGAATTATAGAATGGTTTTAGGGGTTGGAAGGGACATTAAAAATCATCTAGTTCCAATCCTCTTCTCATGGACAGGGACACCTTCCACTAGATCAGGTTGTTCAAAGTCCCATTCAGCCTGGTCTTGAACACTTCCAGGGATGGGGCATCCACAGCTTGTCTGGGCAATCTGTGCATCACCACCTTCACAGTAAAGAATTTCATCTTATTATCAAATATAAACCTACCCTCCACAAACCCCATTTGCCCACAACTTGGGGAGAAGCACTATCACACACCAAGATGCTGCAGAGCTGATCGCAGCCATATTTTAACCAACTGTGGCTTGGAGATGCAACTTCTCTGTCCTGCAATCACTCAGTGTTCTCCCCTGTCTCTGTTCTATATCCAGCAAGCTAAAATATGATGATAACTTTTAAGCAATGCCACACAAGGAAAGAGTTTCCTCTTAGTGCAAGGCACAGGAGGGATTGATAAAAGATACAAGGGTTTTGATCTCTAGTTTACCAGCTAGAATTAATGAAAAAATTTTTTTGATCTCTGGATTTTTTGATCTCTACTTTAGGCTTTATTTTTAAGTTTTTGCTTTTGCTTTATTATCTGTAGTTTAATGGATAGAACAAATGAAATTCAACTAGAAAGAAACTTGTGAGGGCATGCATGCCATGCTGCCATCCCACCTGAACTGATACAGCTGCTCAGGGGCTTTTGGGTCCTGGTGTGTGAAGATTTTAAGATGCTGAGAGCTCATAAGACAGATGCGCATTTCAGAGGAGAAGCCAAAGGAGTATATTTAAGACATTTATTCACATACCATCTCCTCTCCTTACCTAACTCTCTGCAGATCCAACTTTAATATTAACTCCAAGTGATCTCTAGAAGCGTCACAGCCTATGCTTTGCATTTGCACCCCATGGTAAATTGATAACTTGCAGGTAAAGCTGGGAGAGGGGGAACCTCTGGCAGGCTAGACTGAAACAAAACAGTCCTAGCAAAATCAAGTGATGGCAGGAGCAGAAAATATATTCCAATTTACATTAAAAAAAATAAAAGGATATGTAAAAACTGTGTCCTGCCAAGTATTTAATCAAGATTCAAATTGTTTTCTGGGAGGTGGAAGCAAACAGATGCAGGCAGGGAAGGTCAAATGCTACCAGTGGGCACTCAAGGGGTTACCTTGGTTGCTGTCCATGTCCATGGTCTGGCCGGTGGGATCCTGCGAGCTCCCGTTTCCCACGATGGGTTTAGGGGGCTGGCCGCCGGCGGAGGCGGCGTGAGCCAGCTGGGGAAAGGGCCCGGGGAGGTGCGGCGGGGGTGGCTGGCGGGGGTGGTAAGGCACACCCGGCGGGCACACGCGGGAGGACAGCTGCTGCATGGCGATCATCTCCGGGCTGTCCAGCATGGAGTCCCCGCCCTGGCACCCTCTTTGAACCTGAGGTGGTCCCCCAAACAGAGCGGCCGGCGGCTGTGGCATCCTCTGACCGGTGCCTTTCCCGGGCGCTCGGATATACCCTGAGGGAGGCACCCCGTGAGGTAGGAAATTCGATTGCTCGCTCCACTGGCTGGGAGGCAGTGGCGGCCTCATGGCCCGGGGGTCCATCATATGACCCAGGACACGGGGCTGGAGCGAGGGCCCCGGCCCCACGGGCGCCTTCTCCTCCGGCCCCATGGTAGCCTGGCCAGGGGGGCCGTGGCTGCCGTTCCACAGGGCCGGATGCGCGCGGTTCAGGTACTTGTAGGGCCGGTACATGTGCCCCGGGGAGAGCTCGGAGCCCTCCGGCGGCTTCCCGGGGGGCCCGTTGTGCCGCGGCGGGAGGAAGCCCTGCTGGAACTGGGCCGGCGGGTAGACGGCGTCGGGCGGGGGGCCGCCCACGCGCCCCAGCTGCAGGGAGCCCGGCCGGGGGCCCAGCCCCGCCACGTGGGCCGGTGCCGCGCACGCCTGCTTCTCCGGAGTGCCCAGGCGCTGCCCGCGGTGCTCGCTCAGTCCCACGGCCGGCTGCGGAGAGAGAGGCGTGTTCTCAGTGAGAGCCATCACAGCGTGGGCACTGCGTCCCCCGGCTGCAGCGTTTCTTACCTGCATGGCAAAGTGCTGGTGCTGCTGGACCGGGTCTCCGGGATGGGGCTCAGGCACTCGCGGAGAGCCGTACAGTTTGGTGGGATCCGATCCACGCAAAGGACCAAACGTTCCTGGCACAGCTGGTCTCTGGGGGATGGGGACAGGAGGGAGAAATAAAATAATTTATGAAAAAAGCAGCAGAAATACTGCAGGTGAGGAAAAGCCAAGACTGGAGTAACCACATGGATGATCACCTGGACCGTTTTGGAGATACCACGGAAAACATGTAGACCTTTTCTATGAGGTGACACAGCTCCCTCATCAAAGCTGCTCTCACACCCTAGGTCACTCATCCCCAGGCTTAAGGCTGCAATACACTCACTTGTCAGCCAAGTACTGGGGAGCAAGCAAGAGGACTGGAGGGGGCAGTGGTTTGCTCCAAGAAGAGACCACCACAAGAATAGGAAAGCAGAAAGATAACGGGGAATGTACTGGATTTCCTTCAAAATATTGAATGCCTCCAGCTCTCCTACTGCCTCCCACTACCTGCAGCACAAGAGTCACTCTAAAAATGTTGTTTGCTCTCTAGCTAAATGGGTGAGAGATAGCCTGGATCTCAGGGGAGCAGCAGATACACCACACCACAAGACATCACTGGTTAAAATGGAAAAGGCAGTGAAGGATGGGTGAGGAGCAGCCCAGAAGGGAGGCAGAACAGGTGGCATTCAGAGAAGAAATGCTGGGCTAAAGATAGGGTTGGGCTAAAGAAAGGGGACTGCTGCAGTCCGGGGTGGCCTTTGTTTGATTTAGTTTACTGCTTTTATAAATACTCAGGGCATGAAATGCAGTAGAACACAGATGGCACAAAGTTACCAGGCATCTGTAAACAATTGAGACAAAAGCAGACCAGCTTGTTCAGCTTCATAAACTGGAGGTTAAGGGAAGAAATGTGACAGCTTTCCATGCACACCAGGTTAACTCTCCAAGGAGAGAAGAGAACTGGGGAAACCAGGGCTTGTGCAAGCCTACACTGGGACATGCCAGCCATGGGAAACATTTGGAGATTGCTCCCAGCTAGTGTGGCAAAGACTTAAATTGTACTTAAATCTAAGGGCTGAAAAGTTTCACTTGGAGGAACCATAGCCCTGACCCTTTATCTCTGGGAAAACATTCCTGACACACAGTAAGAATTTTCCAGTAGAAAGATTCATTTCCCTTCACCTCCCTCCCTCCATAGGCCTGATGGGTGAAGGGCAGCAGGAAGTGCTCCTTACCATCTGTCCAGGATGTGGCACAGGGCTGGGCATGCCGCCGTACTGCAGGGAGCGGGGGAAGCCTCGCCCGTTGGAAGGGCCCACTTCTCGAGGAGTCTGCATTGGGTTGCCACTCGGGTCCTCTACAGAGGACGAGGAGAAGGAGGAGGAAGAGGAAGAAGAGGAAGAAGCAGGAGCCCTGGAAGCAGCTCGATATGGTGGAGGTTTTCCTCCATTTTCCAGGCGTTGCTGTCTCTTGCCAGGCCCATCTGGGTCTCGCGAGCGAGTCCAGACGCTGCCTGTGCCGGAGCGGCCAGTCCGCCGGCTCCTCTTCTCTCGCCTCCCGTCCTCTCTGATCCAAAACTCCTCATCTGTGTCTCCATCTTCCCCAGGGAAGTGCTTCATCATTGCTCGGTGGAAACACCTCTCCAAGTTGTAAGCCATTTTAGTATATTCTGCAGTCAAAAAACCCCAAGAACATCAGACCCTCATAGAGGGAAACAATTACACAACATCAGATAAATCATCTCCCCTCTGCCAAGTTTCTCTGAGGAATACTTTTGTCTCTAACTAGTTGGCTTTGGTTTCTAAACTCCATAAGCAACACAGCATCAGATCTGTTCAGTTACCCCACCAGAGGACAGGCACACAGGCATGACAAAGTACCACTGGCGGCAGGGCCTGCAGAGTCAGCATTAACTCAGTGCTCCAGCCTAGTGCCAAGAATTACATTAGGAGGAGCACCACCTCTGTTTGCAGAGATGTGTGACCTGCACAGTTAGCCAGCAAAGTGCTGAGAGAAGAAATGTGAACTTCCAGCAATGCTATTTGATTACATTCAGGGGCTTTTCTTGGACTTGTTCAAATCTCTGCTGTGGGCCACAAGACAGAGGAAAATCAGCAAACACATTTATCCGTGCAATTTCTAAAGCACTTGCTGACCCTGACACGAAAGCTATTGCCAACACCAGCGTCCCCACTGCATCATTTCCACTGGACAGTTCTGCTGAGATGAGCTTCTACTTTTTGTTGAGTGGATAGGAAGGAAAAGACATGTGAGAAGTGTTAATGACAAGGCCTTGAAGCAAGTGACTTTCCAGTTGTTTCCACTACACTAACCCTGAAGTTCCTTGGGGAACAAAGCTGTCCCAGTGTCAGTGCAGGTATGTTTTACTTGCAGCCAACAGCAACAAGCTGATTAGTTCTTAACGTTGCTTTCCCTTTCAAGGCATTGCTGGTGAGACAGTCTGTAGTGATGACCCACCATATGGGAACTGATTTCTCATCTAAGCAACATGTAGAATTTTAATTGGCATGGTAATTAAACCCAGGATTTCCCATTTGCAGACTCATATTGTTCCTTCAATAGCCAATGAACCTAAAACCTACATTTTCTATCCAAAGGACAAGCCTGGTTCACTCCTCACTTTTCTGTGGTACTCAACAAACACTGGGAGCTAACCAGACTCCAATGCTTTTCCAAGTCTGTGTTAGTTATTATGACAAAAAGGGGCACACAGGCATACATAAGCATATGAAGGAATGAGCTCAGAAAGAAACAGACCTTCTTCTCTTTGTATGTTCTACCTTTACAACCTACCAACATGGCAGTCCTTAGTATGCCATACCCCAATTCAGCATGACCAAACTGTGCTAAAAAGCCTCACTAAAACCTCAGGCCTTATTACTCGGTAGCTACTACCCTTTCACCTGGTCTCCCAAAAATATTCTGAAAGAGAAGCAGCACAAATCAAGTACTGGTGAGCAGGAAGAGGGCACTGCTTGCTTTGACTGAGCACTGCAAATACTTAGGATCTTACTGCTCTTACCACTGCCTTCACCGTTGTACTTAAGACAGTTCCTGAACATGGTCTTCATATCACCCACAAATTCTTCCTTCGTGCAGTACTGACCTCCATTCAATTTCTTCTCCATGCTAGAGATATCCATGGGAGCCTGAAATACAACCAGACCTCCCCTCAGTTACAGCAAGCATAGTGGGGCTTTCAGAGTTGCAGCTTCCTCAGGGAGGGGATGGGCAGCAGAGGATGCTCTCCAGAGAGACAGTCTCTCATCTTTGGTTTTCTTGACTTGTAAGAGTAGAAGAGACTGCCAGACTCTGCCAGTTTGACTGTGAGAGTAATACAACCCAAAAAACGTAAAAACACTTCCAAAAAACTGCATCCCAGTGAACAAAGTGCATCAGTCAAGATGGCTGGGCCACTTTCCATACCTTAATGATCTGGTAGTAGTTGGGAGCATACGATTCATCAACAGGCTCCAAGAAGGGCCAAGAGTCCTTGTGAGCCTTCACCACATCTAGAACTGGCAGTAGCAAGAGAAAGGTGAGTGGTTACACACACACAGAGGAGTATTTCACTCTGAGCAAGTCATGCAAAAGTGTAAGCTGGGGTGGGACTAACCTTTGTACATGGCTGTGAACTCATCATCCAGTTCAAAGCTGCAGAGGGAAGCACCATAGTGAATATGCAGACTGAGGAACAGATAAGACATGCTCCTACTTCATCTTCTCTTCCACCCATGCAGTGCCATAATATCGGCAAATAAGCTTCATCACAAACACTCTGCTCACATGAGCCAAACCCAGATGTTTCCCAGCTTACTCCTCGCATTGTTCTCCAACCTCACTTCTCCCTCCACATTCCTGTGAATGATCACACTCCTCTCCTTGCCATTCTCACTGCTTCAAGGCACTTGTGTGCTGCAATGCCCAGCTGTATACTCACATATCCTTGGTCCTTCGCTCTTCCCTGGTAGGAGAACTGGGATCCAAGTGGGAAAGCTCAGGGGGGAGCTCCTTTCCCTGTGCCAGCAGCCAGGCCCTCTCTTCACGAAGTTTTCTCCTCCTGGCCCGTTCTGCAGTGGGAAGATAAGAAACCATTCAGCACTCTTGCAGGGAAATAGAAGCTGCTCCTGCAGCTCTTGAGAACTGCAGTGAGATGGTCTTGTTCTTTCAGCTAAAGCAACAACAGCACAGGAGCAGGTGAAGTGAAAATATGGAGAACCACCAACACGCCTCGGTATCCTCCCTTGGTTACAGTCAGAGTACAGTTACTGATTTTGAAGCATCATTGTGACAAGATGCTCCCTTAGGCAGCTTTCAGAAGTGGTGTGGTACAACGAGAGAAGTTCAATGCCCAGACCTAGGCATAGATCAACACTCTGGAAAGAGCTGGCTTGTTCTTACCTTCCTTTAGGTGCTTCACCTCAGGCAGGTAAGCTCGAGGCAGCTGGTTTTGCACTGAATGGAATGCAGAGCAGTGCTGAGGGAAGGGTGAAGTTCTACAAGCAGAGTAGCAATGAGTAACAGGGGTCATTAATATCCTTCACCACCATGGCTAGCTTGGCAAGGTTGCTCAGGTAGATCTTCATGGCCAGCAGCCAGAGCAAGCTGCCACACACGAGGGCCACTGGGACAGCTTTCATTTAAAGAGGTGAGACACAGGAAGAAGCAATGCTGGTAATATAACCTGTGGTTTTCAACCAGACAGCTGGCTAACAGATTGCTTCATAATAGAAAGTTTATGGGCTCTCATGAACCTCATTTCCTTTTTCTTATAGAAAATCTGAATTCATTTGACTTGCAAAACACCTGCGGTTGGACCAACCTTCTGTAGGAGCAGAATTCTGTGAAAGCAATGTTCAGGGAGAGATGTCATAGGAATAGGACCCCAGAAAACAAGCCACATCAGGGAACATCCATAGTGAAAGGAAGATGGGGGAGACTTGGCTAACACCCTCTAGCAGAGGCTCCATCTTTGGAAAATGCCAACCACTCAAGAAGTATCAGCTCTGGTGGAAAAATATTAATGTCTCACTCTGTCAGTCAAAAAGAAACTTGGGATGTGGGTTGAGAGCACAAGAAAAGTAGGAATAGCTAAAAGGTGGGTGTTTGTAGGGATGTTTATGGTTAGATATGGCCAAAGACTGGTAAAAGAAAGCCCAAATTTCCCGTTAGAAGACTTGGGAAGCACTGAAGTTGGGAGTATAGGACTTGCATCTAAGGTGCTCTACAGAATCTAACAGCATCTATTATAACACTACATGACAAGTAAAACATCCAATTGCAGATAACAGAGATTAGCTGATGTCTGTCCAAGCACTGTTCGGTACTTCGTGCTTCTTTCATAAAATTAGCAATCCTTAGATGACATTGCAATGGATGCTTAAGTGAGAAAGTGGAGGAGAACATGAAGGGATTATTTGGGCAGTGGAAGAAAAATCTCATGACAACAGCAGCCAAGAGGTAAAGGTGGTGTAGATTTTAGAAATCCACCAAGGCATGCCAAGGATCATGGTAAACTGACAGGAATCAAGGAGTCCTGTCCTGATACCAGAATGGATCTCAGTCAGGATTAATAGCAGGAACCTCTACCACAGCTAGTCATTAACACAGAGTGTTAAAAGATCATTGGCAGAGCTCATTCTCATACTGCTGGTTTAGCTCAAGCCTTAACTAGCAGCTTTCAAATTCTAAACAATGCCCTAAAAATACCTCAATCAGCTAGAAAGTCATATATGTGAGAGATTATGTTGAAGCAGCATCTGGAAAGAGAACTTGGAAACTCTAACCTGCTGTTGTGGCAGAAATCTAGAAAGCTGCCTTAACTCATAAATTCAGGAGAGTATATATGGGCCCAGCAGGAAACTTGCTACCTGGGGTGTGTGTTGGAGTTGGGGGAAGTGAAATCTCAGGCTAGAAACAGGGATGTGATCTAAAAACAGGCATACTGTCCAAAACAGAGAAGAAGGTGAAGTGATGATGAAGTTCGTCAGAGAGCAGATATTCCACCCTGTATTTCACATCCCTCCTCTCCAGAAGACCTTATAAAATTAGTATTATATCCCAAACAGACTGAAAATTAGAAGAAAATATATGTTACCCTAAATTTTCTGATGATGGATGTTCAGTTTTAACAAGCCTGAACCAAGCAAAACAAATTACATCATTTTCAAATCACTTCCTCTCCATTATAAGAACTGTCATTACAGCAAATGTTAGTGGTGGGTGTGTTTGGCACTAAGAAAAGATCATTAAGAAGCCAGTTTTACCTGGATAGATGCTGTTTCTAGGGATACAAATACTGCAGTGATTTAACTGAACAAGTCAACACAACCTTTGCAAACAGCTTTTGCACCAGCTTAAAAGGAGACTTCTGACAGTCTAACGGACTAGGGAAGAGTTTAAACTAAATTGAAAGAAACTGCACAAAGCAAAATAAAAGCATCTCTGCCAATAAAAGCATGAATGTATGCTAAATTGGCTTAGAAGAGTTTACTGCCCTCATGCCGGATTCTTTGAGTGGCTCTGGTGCCTTTGAATCAGATGATGTAATGATTGCATTTACCCAGAAAAGGAAGCAGCTTATACCAAAACAAAACCATTTTACAGGAACATTTATCTTTGCAGCCTTTTCTGGAACTCCAAGACTAATTTTGTCTATAAAGATGAAGAATTTAAGCACAGAGAATATGCAACTTGCCAAGGGAAACAGGTATCTGTGGCAGATATGGAAGCTGGATGAGTCTCAATTTAAAGCACCTGATTAGCTAGGACTGGCATCCAGGAATACATGAAGGCCAAGGAAGTAATTGGATTTTCTAAAGGTTAGAAAGGTAAGCAGGTAAAAGGAGCTATTCTTAGATAACATCTGGCTTCCTACCAAACATCTGGTAGCAGACTGTTTCATTCTGGAAAGTTTACAAGGTTTGCATGAACTTAATATTTTTTTTCTTTTCTGATTCTTTATCTGCTTAGGGACTCATGATATTGACACTGCCACACATTACCACCACAGTTTTCTGAAGATGTTCAGGCTTTCCCTAGGACTACAACAGTCCAGCCAGTCACTGTGGCTAAAGCAGCAGCTACAGGGGTCCCCATATGGGAGGCCAACAGAGAGATGGTCAGAAATGAGTCTGCTCTGACACCCACACCTACACATACTGGTTGACTGCCTGCTGTCTATGCCTTGATCTGATGAAACATGTCTGTTTCTTGCAGAACAGCTTAACTCAGCATTTAGTTCATAACCACAAAAAAATTAGACCAACACCTGAAATTGCCACCTCTGATGCTCTGTGTAGCCTGGTCTCTTCATCTTTAGTTCTCCAACTGATAAGGCCAGTAGCAGTATAAAAATATTACTCTTGCTACTCCCATGTTATCCCCTTCCTCTTCTCCTTGAAGGGAATTCTTCTTTCACCACACATTGGGCCAAATGAACCAAATGCTATTCACTGAGAGCAAAGCCAGCTATTCCTGCACACGAGGAAATCCACGAGGAGGCAAGTGAGGGGACAGAAGAGAACGGAGAAACAACATGAATAGCAGGGAAAAGTAAGTACAGCTGGGCCAAGGGAGAAAATAAGCATGATTTGAAGGAGACAACACAGTCAGAAGGTGCATTAGAAAACAGCCACCACCACAGAGAGGGACAGACAAAGGAAAAGAAGCTACAGTCAGACCAGTTTATCAGAGGAAAGTGCAAGAAAAGATATTCTCATTAGCAGGTCTGGCAGGGGAGGAATGCAAATGGCAGACTTTGATTCAAGGTCTCAGTCTCGGCTTTGAAAGCTTCAACTCCTGCTCCACACTGGCCACACATTACCTTCCACTGCTTTGACCTTCTCCTCCATCTCCCTCTTCCTCTCCTCCTTTAGCAGCTGCTCCTGCTCCCTCTTCTGCACTGCAATAAGGATTTGGCGCTCCTCCTCTTCCTCTCTGCGCCTCTGCTTCTCCACTGAACTCAGCACATTCGGGTTTACCTGCAACAGAACAGGGCACCAAAAACTGTAATGCACTGGCTTACTGACATCTGAGCAGAGGCAGGTTTACTTTGAGGAAGTATTAGAGCACACCTACAATGAATGACTGGGAGGGAAAAAAAGGGAAAAAGAAGGATTTGTATGTATGAATTCCTAGATGAAAAGCAACACGTAAAGGGAAGTTATTTGCCAAGCAATGAAATCCTACTGAAACAAGGACAATGGAAAGAGAAGCAATGGGTTAGACAAGCTGCCATTCTGTCAGGGATGCACCGTGTGCATTTCCCTTCCCTTCTGGGCAAAGGATTCAGGCTGTTGACACCCTTACAAAACACCTCTACCTCTTCCAGCTAGCAGAGCTCCGAGTGGCAAGTGTGAGCAGAAAGGACTACTTTGCCAAACCTGTCTCTGCTATAAAACGCAGAATACTTCAATAGGAAAAGGGTCTGGTACAGCCAAGGTATCGTTAGGAATGTTTTCCTTTCCTGTTCAAAATTTCTGTGTGCTAATCTCCCCTGAATTAGTTCTCGTTTGTTTGTTTGGACAGTTTTCCTGCTGGGTCCCAAAACCAGTTTTCTCGTTCAAGGACACCTGGCTCTTTATTGCCCCACTTCCTCACCTCCCCACTGCCAGCAGACTGCAAGGCTGTGTTTGATCCTACTCAAGACTACAGGCTTCCCAGACCAGGGACTGCCTGCTCCTATTTCTCCAATAAAGTCTGAGGTACGTATATGGAAGTGTGGAATTATCTTTATTACCTTATTTTAATTACAAGACAAAGATATCAGTCATCCACCAGCCACTCCTACCCCTTTGACTTCTGCAAGACCAAGATATGTGTGACTTATCAACAGGGAATATCAACTGGAAAAGAACAATGTACATACAGTTTGCTCCAACTTCATTTTCAGGGAATAACCAGCAACCACCACTTAGGCAGAAGGCATTTCCTGAGGATTAGCAATCAGCCGGGGTCCATTGGCTGCTGCTCAGACCATCAACTTCTCCAGGCCCATTATTAATCCCCAGGAAAAAAAAAAATTCTGGCACCATGATTACTATTTTGTCCTTGTTTCATTACCTAGGAATGGAACCTGGGAGTGTTTTGATGAATGCCCAGAAGTGTTGTCTGGTTTCACTGTACATTCATTCCCCCTTTGCCTCCCCTTCCCCTACACAGCCCTGTGCTGCTCTACAAACTCCCACTCCGACTCTCTGTGGATGAGCATTACATATCATCTCCCTGTCTGCAGTAGCAACCATATATTAAGAGAATTATGATTCAGCCACCAACAGTCACAGAGAAGTGTCCAAGAGAGGATGATGGGACTTTTGACAAAATTAGGACCATATCCTGCATTTAGGGACAGAGTGGGCAGCAAAAACACCTATTCTGTGCTAATCTTTTAAGGTAAACCCCACAGCTTCATCTCATCACAAGGGAACTCTGCCTATCTTATTTTCCTTTTCAAGTCTTTGTCAAAATGTTAGCACTTCACTCTTCTATCCCCTTCCTAGGGAAATCATTCTGTGAGTTCACGTGCCTTTAATTAGCCAGCTTCTCCTCACAATCAGTCTAAAGTTTGTTTCTCACCCCCTCATTCCATCCAATTATTCCTAGTTACACTCTTCTGGGTGAACATAAACTCTCCTCTTCTTCAGTCACATTCCAGCCTTTATCTTATGGCCTTCCTCAGACACTTACACAACACTCCCACATTTCTGCAGTTATATGCTTCCTTATAGAGCAATTCTTTCAGCTCCCTTGTCTTTCATACCTTTCCTCCCTCATCAATATCCAAACACCAGGATGTCCAGGACTGTCCTATGCCAAGTACAAGAGTTCAAGAACCTACAGGATTGGGTTCTACATTTCCGCTTTTGAGGAGAGGGATTTTTATATATATCTTTTCACATTTTTTTTTTATATATATCTTTTTATATCCCTTTCTCCAATGCTCTGCCATCTGATTTGCTACTCATAAGCTGCAAACAGCTTCCTTTCAGGCCTGATCCTGGCCACCATCAAACAATTTTCCTCTAACTTTCTTGATAAATCTTTAAATTGCAGCAGGAACCAAAAGAGTCAGGTTCTGCAGTAATTAGAAGAGAAAGAGGTGAAAAAGAACCAGCCACCAGAAGCTGGTACACCAAGATTTTTACTGAGGATGTGACCATCAGCCTTTAGATTCTCCAACCAGTAGATCTAAGCCAGCCTGGCATGGCATGCTGATTTCTTTGATTGTTGGTACACAGGGGAGACCTTCCCTTTCCCTGGATTAGTACAACTGCCACCATTCATGTCCTTTGAAAACACAAATACAACATCCAAGCTGCAGTGCTCACACCAGGACCTCTCCAAGCCTGCAGGGTGCATTCAGCACCCTATGCTTTAACGGCATGACACAGAATCCATAGCATGTTCCAGATCAACCCACCACAAATATGGCATCAACAAAGCAAGGCGACAATTTTAAGCAAAGGAGAGGGTGCCACTCTACCAGGCCTAAGAAGAGAAGAAAAGGGAAAAGCAGAAACTACAAATGCAGTGTAGCGAGCCCCAGGGACTGCAGCAGACACCCACAACTGCACTTCCTAAGCAGCAACAAAGCTGCATGGGCTCTTTGAGACACTTCAGACACAGAAACAACCTGATTTGCAGAGGGGCCCTCTGCCTGGTGTCCCACCTAAGTCCATTGGGGATGAGTATGCTCAACTCAGGGTTAAAAAAATATGCAAACATGAACCAGTAAACTCCTACTAGACTGGTGAAAGCAGGCACTTATAGGAATGATAAAAGCAAGAACCAAACACAAGTTAAACTTCCTTCCTGACCACAGAGGTGGCAAAAAGACTTTACTCCAGCCTCCTCCCCACTTGGAGGATAAAAACCACTGTGACCAAGGCATCACCACCTCCTTCCCTCCGGCAGAGAGCACTCCAGGACACAACATCACTGCCTTCCCCTGGCCCTGGCACTCTGAAAGGGCCAAACTTCTGCCTCGTGCTTCGCTCTCCAGACAGTGGGTATCAGACTTCAGGGGCAGAAGGCGCGGGTGCCCTGAATGCCCCAACCCCTCATCCACCAAAACCTTCCCCACTCAGGTTTCCACTGCGCTCTCCTAATGAGGGTGCTGCTCAGGGCTCTTAATGAGGAGCTAATCTGAGCCACCTGTTGAGAAATCCCCCGCAGGATCAGGAGCCCACGGAGCACTTACATCTCGAACTCAAGCAGTAGCCAGGAGAAAGGGTCACCTGCGCCAGGCAGAGGTTTCCTCCCCAGGCTCGCCTGCTGCCCACCCTGGCTTGACAAACGAGCCATGAGACATGCTGGCACCTTCCCTGGCTCCCCCATGGCTGGGAGGACTGCCTGCCCTGCCGGGGAGCAGTGTGAGCATCACCACTGTGGCTCTGGCTGGCTCTCTGTGTCCCGGCGCAGCGGGTGCCAGGAGGGCCCCCTCCTCACTGGAAACGTTTCACTGGCCCACAGGCAGCAATTAACAGCCCTGTGCCGCCACAGACCTGGAGCACCTGCGGTACTGATTAGCATCATTCAGGCTCCATGTGTTTCCCACTCCCCTCCTCCTCTGGGATTTCTGCTGCCTGTGAACAAACACGTGTCCCTGGGCTTCCTGCATGGTGGGCTTTGCAGAGAGCAATTCTGGCCCCAAACTGACCATCACTGGGGTCTTATTTTCCTCTTGGCAGGCTTTTATCTGCAGTGTGATGAGAGGCTCTTCCTTCCTTTTAATTATCTGTTGTAAGCAATTAGATTTATTGCGGGGGGAACTGTACTTTCTCCTTTGTTTTGGGGGAACCCCTGACTCTGGCTCACACACCATATTCCCTGCAGCTTCATTTCCCGGGGTTTGACAAAACACCAGGTAACTGTTTCCACTACATCTACAGCAAGAGATTATGCCACAACCTGATAGAATCGAGGCAATTTTTTTCCTCAGAAGCTAATCCCGAGTTGTCTGACCGATTGCTTTGGGTAGCAGTTGCCAGTTCAAAGACCCTCCATCTCCACGGCCCCGTGACCCCGGCTGTGCCGGTGTGACTGTTAGGGGCTGTGTGGTGAAGTGGATCGGAAAACTGATCTATGTTAAAAATAACCCCGACCAAAGAAAAAGGTTATATTTAACTCCAGTCATTTTCCTGGGTCTGGTTCACTGCACAGACCCGCGAGCAGCAGCACTGATGGGGTGGAGAGGAGATGAGGGTGAGGAGGCACGGAAAGAGCCGTTTGAGCCCACACGGCTGCAGTTTGATAAGCATTTCTTTAAGCAACCTAAATTGTGACTTCCATTTCCAGCTGACCCCCTCCTAGCTCAGCTCCACACTGCATCAGTCATTCTTCTCTCCCTCGGCACTATCTACACCCTCATGTGTTTGCAGCCTCACGTTTTCCCCTTGGCTGAATTTCTGTCATTTCCCTTTGTAAGCCGGTTCTTCTAGCCCTCTCATCCTTCTTCAACTTTTCTTTGAACTGCCTCGAATGTGCCAGCACTTTCATTGAAGTGGAATTCCCCAGACTGAGCGCAGATTTCCATATGCAGCTGCACCGGGGTCTGCGGCGAGGCCGGTTACCTCTGCGATCCAGAGGGCAGCACCTCCCTGCTCGCCATAGAAACCCCGGGTGTCAGCCCGCCTTTGACGGGCATTACCACCCATCTCTCTTTCAGCACAAGCACTTTCAAGCGGCTCCTTCCCACTGAATAGCGATGCTGCGGTTTATTTTTTCCCCCAGGAGGCATCTGCTCTCGCCTCCACCGTCGTCCTCCCCCTCGCACCCCCCCTCACCTCCTGCTTGATTGGTTTGATGGGCTGATGGTCAGACATCCACCTGGGAGAAAACTCTGTCCGCTGCAGACGCTTCTCCTGAAACGGGGTTGAGAATTGAGGGAAGGAAAAAGAGAGTGGAGGAAATTAGGGCACATCGGTGACAGTGGCAGGAGAAACTGTGAGGGCTAGAAGTGACCATGAAATCCCTATTAGCTTTACAAGGGTAGCAAACAAGCAAACTGAACTCAATCCAAGAACACCATGCTGACTGCAGAGCCTGTTTTACAAATCCATCTAGCAGAAGGATCCCTTTCCAAATCTGTCCCACCTGAAAACATCCAGTTGACGGACAACACCCTTCGGAGCTTTGGGGCTCTGACACACCAGCTCAAAGCAGACTTGGCTAGGACAGCTCAGCAGCCAGTGCCCCTTCAGCAGAGCCAGCAGAGAAACGGCAGTAAAAGTGAAATTGCAGGGAGTTTGCATAGAAAAGCCAGGCTGTAAATCGCAGCAGTTCAAAAGCACAGAGATTCCCTGTGAGCAGGAAAGGGACACAGAACATGGCTGAAGACAGTAACCCCTTCAGCCATCCTACCTATGCTGCCGTGCAATCATGAACCAGATCCTCCAGGACCGACTCCAGCCCTGTCACAGCACGGGGGAGAGCCTGTCCCCCCAAACACAAGCTCGGCAGCCCCCACATCCATGACACTTGCAGGCTGGAGGCAGGGGGAGCAGAAGGGGTGACAGGCTGTTGGATTTAGCTCTCCTTCACTCAGCAAGGTCCATGCTCTTGGAAGCGGTCAAAGAGAGGTAAACAGGATGTCATGTCTCCTCACCTTCTGTGCAATCATGTTGCAGATCTCCGGCAGGAAGTCTTCACTCAAGAGTTTGTAGAGCTGCCTCTCTCTAAGGGAAGTCCTCTCTCTGAAGCTCTCTGTGACCTGCCTCCACTCCTCTTCCGTCTGGCACAGCAGCCACCATGTCCCACGGCCAGGCCCTTGGGACCCTTCAAAAACATGAAAGGATGTTATCTCCACAGTAGTTATGACTAACAGCTCTTCTTGATCCCTTCTCTTCTGTCCTCAGAGCTCAGGAAGAGTAAAAGACACAGGCAATGGCCACTGTTATGGAAAACATTCCCTTTGCTATAGACCCAAAGCTCTCTTCATGCACCAGAAGCACTGCTACTTCCCCTAGTGACACTGAAAATGATGCCAAGACACAGAGAAAGCACACAGGTGAAGAAATAATGGTGGCACATGGTAGTGTGACACACATGGGTAATGTGACATCCTTGTAGCAAGCCTACATTCCACTTATGGCAGACTGCAGAGAAGAATTTAATTTGTTTCTTGTAATGGAGGCTGTCAGCCAGAGCAGGACATAGGGAAATGCAAATGTCTGATTTAGTCTGGCAGCAGAATAAAAACATCAAAAAATAATGTAGTTTGAAATGAGTTGGTTGGGTTTTTTTACAGCACTGCAAACTGTTTCTGCAGTGAAAAAATCCTCCTGTTCCCCAAAATGAAACATTTTGTTTGCAGGCACTTGAAAGAGCAGAAGAGGAAGCGAAGGACAGGGTTCATCGGGCTGCCAGATGAGGGGAAGTTCCAAAAGTTCACATCCCATCCCTGCTCAATCCAGGGTGGGATTGAAGCAGATCACCCACTGCTCTGAGCATGTCCCAACTACCAAGACACTTTGAGAGCTGTTTCACCTTGTGTGAAACATTTGAATGATAATTGCAAAGGAAGGGCTCTCTTGCATCGTGGTTGGAACACCCACCTGGAGAGCGGGAATGTGGTTCCTGCTCCACAAACGTTTACACAGAACAGGGAAGCCTCATGGGTTGCAACTTGCATGCTTTTGCCCCGGGATGCTCTCTAAGCAAAAAAAGTTGTGGCCCTTTTTTTTGGAGGGGGAAAAGTCTTGGATCAAACACCTTCAGGCTGAGGGGTTCTCAGCTCCCTCTAGACTTTTCTAGGGCTAACCACTGACTCCTGGAAAGAAAGCAATGATCATCAGCACCACTGGCAGATGTCATGCACCTTGTAACCATATTTTCAAGCAAACTAACAATGAAAAATATAAAGAAGTGAAAAACCAGAGTCCCTTTCTCTCTGAACCTGCCTAGGAACCTTCACAGATCTGAGCTGTGAGTGGCTCCAACATGCAAGCCCTCAGCTTGCCCTAGGAAGACTGGAAAGCTGCAGGCTCCCTCCAGCGAGGTGCTCTGGTGCAGCGGCAGGGGCACAGTCCCTCTGTGTGCTAGCTCTGGGTCACAGGCCAGCCTGGAGCTCAGCCTGCCCTCAGCTTCATCTCACCAGAATGCACAGGGGCCTGGGAACCGAGACAGCAAAGGACCAGCCATGTGCTGGTTCTGCTGCTCTGGCTATGCAAAGCCCTCCTTGGCCACCTGCAGAGGGGAGCTTACCTGCATCCTGCCCCCAAACCTGTACCCTTGTTTCCCATTCCCTTGCCAGCTGCCTACAGACGACTGATTTCAATACAGGCAGCAAACAGGACTAAGGCACTGCTTTGTGCCAGCAGAAGATTACTCTGCAGCTGAAGTGACACAATTTGCTGGAAGACAATGATCTGATAAAAACCCCAGTGCCTCACGCGCATCGCTCCGGCTCTGCTGCCCAGCTCCGGAGCAGCCGGAGTAGCCGCCAGGAAATCAGAAGACAAAGGGCAAAGGGAAGGAGGCATGGGAAAGACAATGCCACCCTTGCCTTTTATTGTGAGGCAACAGGCAGGCTGAGTCCCTGGGTTTTGTGGAAGCCAGTGGATACACATGTATGACAAATGAGTCCCAGCTCCCTTGAACTCACTCTCACATCATGCTGCCAACTCGGTTTTTTGCCTTGTTAACCCTTAGGTGGGTAACCCCAAGGCATCATTTACTGTGATCAGCCACCCAATGGCCACCAGGAAGGAGAACTGAGGAGGAACAACAAGGTTCTTTCTTCCCTATCTTGGCATCACTGACTCCACTCTCCCTCCTGTCCAAAAAAACACACTCACTATCACCAGGGGTCTGTGTTTACCTCACCCCAGGAAGACTGAGGACTGTTCAAAGCCCGCTTTTGTAGATGAGCCCTCAAGGTCCAGTGTATCCCAACAGGTTAGGTTTCTTCATTCCAAATTCCTCCATGACAAAATAGGAAGCCTGCAAGTGCCTAGGCTCCCAGCTACCAGGCAGCCTGTAATGCAAACCCCTCCTTCCAAACTTGGCCCCCACCACCAGCACAAAGATTCTCATTTTCCTGAGAAAGGCTGAGTTGTTACAGGCATCTCTCTGGCCCTGGATAATTTAAGAGCTGTATTAGCAGGTTGTATCAACACTGATACTGCAAAATCTCTTTACCATTTCTTATCTGAGTCTCATGGATTAGCAAGTTCTCTTCTGCCTTCTCCCTACCAAAAAAAGAAAGAGAGACACAGTAAGTACATTACTTCACATCACCAAAATGCAGCTGTTTCTGAGGAGAAGAATAGGGAACACCATAATTATTCAATCAAACCATGAAAAAAACACCGTGCAGAACACACATTTGATACATATTTTCACATATATTTTATCATAGCTTCATAAAGTTTTTAAACATGAAGGGTGCAGGCTGAAGTTTGGCAAGTACAGTATTTCAGTTCTTATGGGAAGCATCCCAAAATCTTTATGGACTCAAGTGGCCAGGATTTTTGGTTTCAAGCCACACAATGAAAGTGTTCTTTATCAGGAGCAAATTTCCTAGCACACCATGGCAGAACTGCATTTGAAGTGCGGTGGTTGGAAGAGTGATGCCCACTGTTTCACCAAACTTCCAGCTCAGTCAGAATTTGCTTTGGAGAGTGATCAAAGCATCCACCAAGTCTGAGCTTGCTTCACTTCAGATGCACTGAAATTATGGCTGCATGGTATATACATACTTACTGGGGGAACCCCAGAAATATATTATACTTCCCTCTGGGAATGTATGTGTTTTATGTCTGTTGCAGGAAGAAGCCTTCCATACCTCAGCAAATTTTCCTCCAGTAGTTTTTTCCTCTTTGGAGGTCGCCCTCGTCTCTTGCCTGTTTTCCCAGGAACATTTGGGGTGTTTGTCTGCCCCCCACATCCCCTGAAAAATGGCAAAACCACCATGAAATATCTGCTGAGCAAGGAAACCGAGGCTGGCAGGATGGGAGAAGGGCACGGAAATCAGAACAGCTGCTAGGAACCCAACCAAAGGACAGATTGAATCAGAGCGGCAACAGGACGGGGAGGGGAGAGGAGGGATTCCCGCTGGCTGGGAGCCTGCTCTGGGAGCCGCCGGCACGGCCCGGCCCGGTGCGGGGCAGCCGGGGAGGAATGCGGTGGGGCAGGCAGCATCGCTCCCACAGCAGGCTCTGCTGGTGCCACAAAGGCTGCAGGCCGGCCGCGACACAATGCGCGGCGCGGGGCAGCCCCCAGTCTGCTTGGCAACTTTGCTCTGGCCCGCGCTGCCCCGCTCCCGGCCCCCCCGGCACAACAGCAGTCAGGCGGAGCGGAGCCCCCTCCAGCCGGGCTGGCTGGGCCGTGCCCCCCTCGCCCCCCGCACCCAGACGCGGGGAGGGGGGATGTGTGTGGGTCGGTACCTGTCTGGAGCCAGCTCTCCGTTGGTTTTCCCCTGCACCGGGTCCTCCTTGTACATCCGCGTGCCATAGAAGTACCAGTACAGGGCACCGCTGCTGTCCTCGCCCAGCGGCTCCACGCGGAGGCTGTCGGCGTCCAGGCCCTGCGCCCACCGGGAGCCCCCCGCCAGACGGTGACAAGTTGAAAAGCGGCCACATTGTCACACAAAACATGATGACACCCCTCCTTAAACACCTCCCTCCCTCCATGCCACAGCAGCAGTACAGCTGCTCCTCCCGGCCGAGCTGGGAAAATGTTACTCCAGGGGGAAGGTGACGTTCGCTCTCTGTCCAGGGAGGGATTTAGATTGGCATCTCTAATTTGAATGGCCTCTCTCATTTTAACATTTCATCTCTGGTGCTCCTGACAGGGAAGGTCTAATTAGTGCTGGCGACAGTCACGCACAGCCCTGAGAAGCTCCCTCCCCCCTTCCCCTCCTCTACCCTCCCCCAGCTCCCCCAGAATACTTCATCCCCATCCTTTCATCTCACAGCATCCCTCAGCAAGGCAGTCTCGGCTCTCACAGCCCTGCCATTACCATTGGAGCATCTCCAAATTCACTCTTTGCAGGAAGAGTAGCCAACAAAGCCAATTTACTTAGCAACTCCTGCGTTATGAATACATCCACACAGGACAACGGCCTGAGCAAGCCTGTGCAAGGCAGAGGAAGAGATGAGGAACTGCTGACCCACTGTATCACCACTGATTACCCAGCCCTAAAATACACTGAAAAGCATCATCCCTTCTCTTCCCAGGAAGATTCACTGATCTGGCCCAGCTCCACCCAGTTTCCCTCCTCCCTGCTGCCCAAAGCACCTTGAGGAGGTCGAAGACATCATCTGCATCAAGGCGATAGTCGCAGAGGCGGTGCAGGATCTCCACCCGGGTGCGCAGGGGCAGCTCCTGGAAAGTAGACTCCCGCAAAGGGTTGGGTTTTCCTTCCTCCAGCTCCCAGCGGTAGTTGATGATGTCCTCCAGGTAGCTGTGAAACGTCTGGGATCTAACCAAGGAACAAAAGTCACACACAATGATTGTAGCTTGCTGTGGCCAGAAACACTTGATGCACCAAGCCACTCAAACAAACACAACACAGAGATGGATACCTGAAGGAAAACTGTCAGCTATGGTTGGGTGCAGCTCCATGATTCACTTTCCCAGAACAAAACTACCTCATTGCAACACCACGGGAGTTCACACTATACACAGACAGCTTGTTATACACAGGCTGTTATTTCTTTCTAAGCTGAAACAATGAGCTAAACATGACAGCAACTCAGCCTCATCCCCTTTCTATCCCAATGGGTGGTGCTTTGTGCTAGCACCAACAGACACCCTTTACTAAAATAGGATGCAACAAAAGTTATTAGTCTGATCCTGTTCCATGTGGAGACCCTCTTCTTCAGTTTTCCATTTGCCCCTCACATCTATCATTGCCAAGCCCTGCTCCCCTCTCTACTTCTAAAGTAGTTTTCCATGCCCTGGTTCAGTGCCTTGAAACTTTCCATAGCTGATCACCCCCTCTCCACTTGCCATACTCCTGTTGTGGCCCCTACTCTCCTCTCCCTTCATCCCCAAAGGTGCTGCCACTTTCTGCCTGTTCCTCCATCAGTGGCTGTCAGGACATCAGCCTGGCCACAGCACATGGCTGGGACGCTGCCACACAGAAAGGTTCATCCCCAACATGAGTGCACTTCCTAAAAAGGAGTCAGCCCAGAGGACCCTCTCCTCTGTAGTCTCCCAGGTGACCAAGCTGAATACTTGAGCTCTTCATAAATATTACTAATAAAATGATCTTTCTCATTTTCTAGTTGGGTCACATTAAGTCCCACTTTCACTCCCATTACATAACCCAAGGAAGCAGACATTTCTTACCCTCATCTGGCACTGAGAGTAAATGTCCCCATCTGACCATTGATGAAGCTTAAGGCTAAAAGAACTGTCTATATTTTAATGAGACTAAAGCCTTTATTCCAAATGCTCAAAATTCCAGGGGAGGGAATGAAAAAAGGCTGGAGAGACCATGTGTCCCTAAATATAAAACTTTCTGAAGATCTGTCCATATCACTTTGAGTCCTGAGACTTGCCAGGCTCACTCAGCCTGCTTGAGTTGTGTACCCTGAGCACAGCAAAAGGGGACCCCCCCATGCCCCAGCCATTCTTGCACACACGGGAAGTCCATATGCCAGCAAGAACACCACTGGGTACACATTCCCACCAGCTCTCAAAAAGGCAGCTCCACTTGATAGGTTTTTGGCACAAGCAGATTACTCTATATGATTAATGGAACAGCGCCAGCGCTACAGAATTGCATTTCCCTGAGAAATTGCTAACTTCTACAAAAGCTATTATATTTTAACAAAGGGGTAGAGGAGTGTGATCCAAATGAAGAAAGATCATTAAAAGTCAACAAGAAGTTAGCTATTAGACAGGGGTCTTCACGCCTTTGGTAAAGACTGGAATGCTTTGCAAGGAGCATGACTGGACAGTGACTGCGAGAATGAAGGAACAGATGCCTCAAGCCATGTCCACCTGGCAGCATTTCCCTTCCTCCTTGGGCAGAGAGAAGTTGATGCTCCCACCCTGCAGATCACTGCTCACCAGACTGCTTCTTTCTGACGTCAAATGCAAGCTCACCTCCTAGAGATATCTCCTCTCACTGCATGACTGTAACCAGCCCTCCGGTTGTATTTAACAACAGATGCTTGAATGTACCTGGATCTAGTGCCTTCTGCAACCTGGAGTTTGCTCTTTTCTGCATGACACAAGCAAAGCATCAGTATTCCCAAGTATCATTATTTTACACCCACTAATACAAAAAAATCAGATAAATGCAACTTGAAACAGTCCCCTACACTGACACAGTTCAATCAAAAAGGGAGGACCGACATTTTATGAAATGATGTATGTGCTGCCTCAAGTAGTAATTTTAGAATAAAAACTACAGCAACTATCCTTTTTTAAAGTGAGATATTCAGTACACAGTACACCTACCTGAAGTAGCTGTGCATTCCCACAGTGTCTTCCTCATACATCTCAAGACCCAACTTCCAGCAAGGACTTCAGTTTGGGAAAGAGTGCAACAACAGATTCCCTTTACAGACTTTTTAAGAGTGCTATTTGATCACACACCTTAAATGTCAGATATTTACAGAAGCCATTAGATTAAAACAAAGAGAAAAGAAAGACAGCTTTGACTATCTTCCAGAACAGAAATAGTGATGAGAACATCTTTTCCTGAAAGCAGGAAAGCACCACTCTATTTGGATGCTAGTCCAGAAGCAGAAATGACTGTAAGCTCTCAGAGAACATTTGAGTTTTAGTCCCCCAAGTTTAGTTCTTCAACTCTGTCAGAGCTCAAGGCAGAAGGTTATTTCACCAAATCTGATACAGAGGTTTTGTCTGTTTCCAATAAAATTGGCTGAAAAAGCAGTTTCCCTAGGATCCTGAACAACTAGTGAATGACAAGGATTACCAGGAAGAAACTACAAAAGTAACAGGGTTTTATTGGCTCATATTTTTTTCCTACCTAAAAGAAAGGGAGAAGGCATGGATCAGGCAGATACTTTTACCACTCGCATGAGTTCACTTATCTTGCTCTTTCATTTTGGCTGCTTTCAAAGAAAACTGATCCAGGAAGCCCTTTAATTCCAGAAGATCATTTGAAATCTTTGCCTGTGTAACTCTCTTTCCCCCTAGGGATTGGCACTGTTGATTTAACCAATTTGGTTTTAGTTTGACTTTCACATAAGTGGCTAACACTAGAAATTTCCGCCATCCACCTGGTGTTCAATGCATTACAAGCTCTGTTCTTAAGAGTACTTTTGAGTTCCTATCCCCATCAATTTTCAAAGACAGCTACTGTGCATTTGTCACTTTGAATAAGGATAGAAATGAGAACCAGAGATGGGAAACAGATGTCTCAAGGCATTCCCAATCACTCTCAATCTTACCCAATTTATATTTTCCCTCTTAATGGGAACCGACCTCTTTTCTCTAGACAAATGCAGGGTGCTCATCTTCAACCCGTCTGCCACGCCTACAGTTAGTTTCACTTAGCCTGTCTCTATTATATTTTCCTTTGAAAAAGTTTCTGAAACAGCTGGAAAAGAAAATCTGCAGGGAGCACAGCAATCTGTAAGAACTCTGCCCTTGGGGTTCTTCCCCATGCAAAACAGAAATGCCCAGGACTAACTGTTCAGAATTACCTGTAAAATTCAAAGGCAAGAATCAGATAGGCAGGGTTCAGGAATGGAATGCCCTGGATACACTCTGTTAAATTGTTCAATACCCTTTTTTCAAGCTCACTAGTAGAAGAGCGATACACTTGCAGGTATGACAAGTACTACAGAGCCTCTGCCGCAGCTGAGGACTCCCAAAAACCCTTTTGTAAGTGGAAAGGAGGCAGGAAGGAGATCACTGAGCTGAGGAGGCAGATGCATCTCTTCTCCAGAGGTTCTCAGCATCACTGGGACGTGTAACAACACTCAACCAGTGGAGGTAATATTAGGTCAGTCGTGTCCTTTCTCTACAAACTGCAGCACTCCCAAAGAGGCTGAACTGGTACATGGAGACATTCGGTTTCAGGGTATACATCCAAAATAAAACCAACACTCTTCTGAAAGTAAATTGGGAGTCCTAGAAACAATTTACAAAAAAAAGTGTGAGACCCCAGGCCATGACTCTTGCCACATCTCAACCACTTCCTGATGTACAGCACAAGCAGCTTCCATAAAGCTCATTTACCAAAGTATTACAGAAATCAATTCTAAGTGATCAGAAAAGGTACCTCAAAGAACTCTGCAACTGTTAAAACTTCATTCTTCCAACCCCTTTCTCCCATGCCAACTTGACTAGCACCATTAATAATTCAGAAAACTGAGACAAAGGTTCCCTCACTTGTCAAAACATCCCCTACTTTGCAGTTGCCCCCCACAATGTGCAAAGCAATTTGGATAGCTGTAGTGGGGCAGTGGTGGAATGGTACATGCAAATCTATGTGGTACATCCCACAAGGATGCAGATGACTTTTCGTGAGCCCAGTGCAATTCTCAGTCTTATCCCTGGCTGTGCTCTGAAACCACAGGGCTCCCTATCTTTTTTTCACAAAGATTAGAAAGGAGGTCAAAGCTGAATTGCAAGTGTGGTTGAAAGTTTTAATCGTATGTTGCAGATACAGAAGGAAATCTGGGGCACAGGGAAGGACACGACCTAGCACATCCGTGTCAAAGGGGAGGAACAGCGTCAGACAATCCACAAGGGTACCACTGAGGCTGCAGCTCAAGTTGCCTGTGATCTTTAGTAGCAGCTGCAAAAAAATCAGGGCATAAAGAAGATGGAGCAAGTTGAGGGAGGGGCTGCTCTCCACCATGGGTATCAGCGTCCAGAACAGCCAGAGAAATGATACACCCCTGACAGCTCAGCGCCGCAGCCCAGCCATCTGCTGCCCGGCTGCCTCCCAAAGAGGGAGGTTTCTCTGTGCTCCAGGAGAGGGGAGCTCAGGGCTCCTCCCCCTGCCTGGCGATCCCAGTGTTTTCCCCTGCTCGAGGAGAGGCTCCCTTCCCATCACCCGGGCTTTTAACGCGTGGGGTCATGCTCTGCTGTCAGAAAAAGAAGCGTGGCCAGTGCGCTCCTCACTGTGCCCAGCTTCCTAGAGGGGCTCCTTTGGAGACCTCTGGAAGAGAGGGTGAGAATTCCAGAGTTGACAGAATATATGGAAAAATTTGGTTGGAACTCCTGGTGTGCACACTTGGGAGGGAACAGCTGCACCCAGAGACCCCAGCCCCACAGGGACCCTGTGGGGGCAACCCCAATGCGAAATTCTTTCTGGGCAGATTGGGGCTGGAATTGTGTGTGCAGACACACACGCTTATTTTTTTTATCCTCATGCCCAAAGGAAGCAGAGTCACTTGTGCTTTTAGTTTTAAAGACTCCAAAGTAAATCAAATCTTGGCTGGAAAACTGTAAACAAAATCAAGCCAAACAAACAAAAGCTAAACCAAACACTGATTCAGTAAGAGAGTCCCCGTGTCAATCTGCGCTTCCCACAGGCACGATGCCATGGCCCGAGTGTGGAATTACTGTCACAGCACATTGCCCTATCTGGTCTACTGCTGCCAATTTTGTTGCAAGCCCTCCCCCAACACACATCCCTAAAAAAACCCTAAAAAAACCCACCACACAAATCCCTAGTCCTATGGGAGTAAATATTGAATTAAAAGAAACATTAAGGTAAGTAGTTGAAATCGTAGAGACAAAAATTTGCCAGTGATGCCTGGACACTGCTGGCACACACAAATAAGCCTTCTGAAAGTTCAGATGCCAAATAATTGCCTGGACCCACCAGCTAGAATATCTATCATGTTGACAATGTTTTAAGTCTCTTGTTTCATTTAATTTACAAAATGCGTGGAAGAGTAAATACTGGAATGGTCTTGAGCTAAAACTGCTGGGAAATGGCAAGCCTGATCTGCATCTAATCCCAGACAGTATATTGTTCTTGAGATTAAAACCAAGAACCCTTGACAAAACCAGAGGACGACAGAGAACAGGAACAATAGACCTCTTCCACCTCCTGCCCAAGAGTTGTATGTGGGAGGCACATGGAAAACAAGACTGGGAGAGCTCAGCCTTTCCACCAAAGACCATTTAAATGGCAATGTAATTACTCTTGCAGTTCCTATTAAAAAATTAGCCAGTAAGGGAAATAATAGAGGTTATACTTCTGTCTTGTAAAAGCTTTAAAAGCTGAAAAAGACTTGGATACCCTCAGCCACCTAGCACAAGTGTTGCTTTTAGGAGGTTCTCAGTACTAAATAAAAAAGACTTCTTGGGCATCTAATTCACAGCACACAAGAGAACTGGGGTTGCCTCTGTGATCTCTCTAGTTAAAAGAAACAACAACAACAATCAAGGTCTTATCAGAACAGACGTTTTATAATGGAATTAAATTTATGGACTGAAGATATTTCACCTTATGGGCTGGCACCTTTTAAGTTCTGAATCGGCAAAAAGGCACCAGCTTGGTGTTGGGAGTCACTCAGGTGTTAATGAGAGCATTAACTGACAGATGGCATTCAAGATATTTCTCGCCTCTCCAATGAAGACAGCTTCTTCGCTACAGCAGAGATCAGGAAAGCTTAATTCTTAACAAGCATACAGTGCTTTGCCACAAAGGCAAGCCCTCTGGAAGGTAATGGGAAAGATTCAGGGTTTGCTGGGATGACCTCAGTCAAACATCATTAACAGGGTCAGGAGAAGCAAAGCCTGTTTCAGAAGACAAAAAAACAATGTAAAGGCCCCCATGATCAATCTATCGTGGCTTGTCAGAAAGAGAAAGCTTAGGCTGACCTTAGAAGCAATATGAGTTACTACTACCAGCCTGACCTTGAGCTCTCATGTAACAATGGAGGCCTTTTTTTTTTACTGTATTAATGAGCTTTCTTATCTGAGGTGGGGGAGGAAGCTTTATGGACCAGCTTGTACTTCACCTTCAATCTACCCTACTGAGAAACTAAGTGAAGTATGGTGAAGTAGAAAAAGATAATACCCCATTCTTCTTGGGGAGAACAGGACTGGAGATGTATCCTTCCAAGCCCTGTGTGTGCAGCTGGCTCAGAAGGCAAACAAGGCGACAGAGAACATGTATTCCTCAGACCATGGGCCAACTTCTCATCAGGGTGGCCAAGCTCAAGGCTGAGGCTCAAGGGCAAAAGCACTCAAAGGGTCTCTCCACAAAGCACTTCACTGCAGCAGAGCAAAACGAACAAGAAGTTGGAGATCCAGGAATCATGACCTTAAAGCTTTAACAACCCCATTTAGCAGTGCTGCCAGTTGCACTGCTGCTGGGGTCAGACTCCAAAAATTCAAGCCAGGGACAGTCTAGAGGGAGCAGCAACTCCTGGCCACACCACACTTGTAATAGAACTCAGCAAGGTCCAACCCTGGCAGAGCCCTTGTGATGGAGGAAACAGACACCCAGGCACACCCTGCTTTTCAGTGCTTGTTTTGAATCATGCCTGGAGAAAACCTGCTGCCCTACTAGTGGCTGTGAACAAAAGGACAGCTGACATTAATGGAGCCTGAATGAGATCACAAAGTGGGGAGAAAAAAAATTCAAACTACACTGATCAAAGCTCCAGAGTGAAGTTTCTCCTCCCAGAGTAGTAAAGACAGCAGAGATTGCTGGAGTACAAGACCATCACATGGCAGGTGATGGTCAGGTCTGCCTTTTGTCCTACACTGCAAGCTAGAACTAGTTTTTGAATGCAGACATTGCCCAGACCTCAGTAATTCTGTGGCTTACCTGTGTGGCCATCAGGAACACTGGCAGTGAAGGGGAAGAGAAAGACACCTGAAGAATTAAGCAGGTGGATTGCACTGAGCTCTACACACAAGGACATTTGTCTTCATCATTGTTGAAGATGGGAAGACAGTCTTTCTACATTAGAACCATGGTTTTGTTTCAAAACATAAGGACAAAAGATTAGCTGGTTAGCAAATGTTAAGTAGCAGTAGCTCTTCCTTAAAATAGTCTGATCTCACTCCTGGATTTGGCAGTCTGGAACATGAGCAATTGGAGGTTTCCAGATCCACGAAAGATACACCCACATCTTCCACAAAGGTAAAGGACAGCAGAGTAATTTCAGCACCTAAGCAATTCCTGTTCCCTGCCCTTTGTTTGTCCCTGCCATAACTCACTTCCAGAACTCAAACGTGGTAGAGACCAGACCACCCCCAAGAACACACTGAAGAGATATTTAGAGATAACATCATGGTTCTAGACCTTTCCTCCAGTATAGCAACACAAAGTTAGGACAGGAGGTTCTCCAGCAGAAGGGCTGCTCAGTCCTGCTAAGGAAATCAAATTTACACAGTTGGTTGCTGTGGACTTCCCACATGAACTCTGAAAGCGTTCATCTTTAGGAGAGGGGAAAAAATCAGCTAAGAAAACCCACGGCTATCAGCAGCTAAGAACACTTCTACTTCTTGTCTTCCTCCATCTTACCTTGAGTGATCTTCCATGCAATAAAAACTGGGGAAGCTGGAAGGGGAGCTGGCAGATATGCTGTATCCCACAGAGCAGCAGAATAGGAACAGCTATGGAGCGAGGCAGTGCCTCTGGGGAGGCAGAGGGAATGGAGAGCTGATGTGGGCTGTCTAGTCTAATAAGGGATCACAGCACAGGAGCATGTGTCGGCTTGACAGAAGCAAGTGCAGCCACTTAACCTGGGTATGACAGCTGAAGTGGGGGCATTGCTTTGCTACCCCAAAAAACCAGGAGTATGAAGGAAGAAGGGGAAGGCACCATAGCTGCCCACCCTTCAGGATGGTTCCAGGTCTGCTTGTCCAGACTTCATGCCACAGCCATAAAACTGAGCACTCAAGGAAGTTTCTGCCTTGGGCTCCTTAGCACTAATAGACCACACTCAGCAAGTCTTGAACTAGATGGAGATGCCCTTTTATCTCTCCTGAGCTGATATGTGCTTCCTTCCACCCCTTTTCTCTTACACAAAGGACGGGAGACAGCAAGTCCACTCCTCCTAAGGAGGGACTGAAGTCACCTCACACACCAGTGTGGCAAAAGGGCATGCTCTGATCTTCCCCAGCTGCCTGTGGCCCACGCTTCTCCAGTGATTTAGTTCTTATCTAGCAACAACCCTACGAATGACACAGCTGCTGGGGGTGACTTGTTTGTTATTTTGCTGAGAAAAGGCAGAAAAGCAGCAGAGATAGCAGCACAGATACAGCACTGTCCTGAATTGGTCTCTTCTGGAAAGCTCTTTCCTTAGGCTGGCAAATGCCGGGGACAGGCAGCAGTGCTGAGATAAGTGTCTATTTGATCTTCTTCCCCCCATTCACCCTGGATTTTTCACTGCTTTATGTTCACAAAACACCAAGGCAGCTAATCAGTGCTCTGTGACCCCTGTTAATTGGGCTGTGTGAGAGAAAGGCAGCATTGGCAGGAGAAATCACACATACCTGTTACTTTGAACTGTCCTGTCATATTCCTTCTCCCTGCTTGCAGGAACTCCAAACACCCTTCTGTGAGCCAGGGCTGCTCTATTTTCATCACCATGCACAGGATCAGCAGGAGGGGCCACAAGTGTTTCGTGCTGTGGCCCTGCCTCTAACACTTCAAAGTACAAGGAGACAACAAAGAGGTATATTGTTGTTTCTCCTTCTGTGTGAGAAGGTGAAAGTAATTTTTGGTGAAGGAAACACCACCTGAAGGCATTGATGGCCCTTCTTTCACCTATGCCCTGCTGCTCCTCACTGCTCTTATCTGCCTTGCTGTTTTCTCCCTCACCCTCCCCACCACAATGTCAGGAAGAAGTGAGCAGATGCCCAGCATCCATCTTCCCATCCCCAGAGACCAGCAGCCTATTTGGCCAAGTAAATCAGGGAAAGAAAGTGATTGGTGTGAAGATGTGAAACATTGGAGGAAAAAGGGGTTGGATTTGCCAAGCCTGGTGGATTATGCAGTTCTTGGAGGATGAGGAAGACGCATATGGTTAACTAGATGCATGCTGGGTGCAGGGGCCTGCATATGATTTTTAGGTAGGAGCAAGCGCTGCTTGTGTTTTTGTTGTTTGATTAAGAAAAGGAAGAAATAGAAATATGAGCATCAATGAAACCAGAGCAGTCAGAAACATCCCAAACAGCTGAAGGTATATAGTACCAAAGGGAGGGAAAGTCCTGGGGGTAAAGGGGATAAGCAGGAGGATGCATACACTGCCCAGACATATTCAGGGAATATTAATGGGATTAAAATAAAACTTAAATCATGATGATTACCTATTTGTCTTTCAATGCTAGCTCACCCTTCCCTTCAAACTCAGTGAGCCTCTGAACAGACTCCATCAAGGGACGACCTGTGCTCTCAATACATGCAGGGTTTTGGATAGAGAAGCAGGAACTCCATCCCCCACTACTGATGCAGCAATTTGAAAACTGATAATGACAAATGAGTAGAATAATGGGATTAAAAAGGGGGAAAATTACGCTAAAATTCTGCTAAAAGATCCCGAAACATCACTATGGTGAGCAAACAGCATTGCTATGTATAATTGTGAAACCATGAATTAATGTAGCGTTAGATGGAGAGAAAGGATTATTTACCTTGAACGAATACAAAGAAGAGACAATTTGAGACAGTTTTAAAAATTGTCTTGTCCCTTAATTACACCTGCAAAAATACAATAAATTAAGAGTGATTATGTTATTTTCTATGGGCATTGTTGGTTTTGACTCAGGGTGACCACGTTCACACCAAAGGTGTGTTTAAACACACCTGCCCAGCTTTGCTGACATGCTAACCCCACAGATAGTTTGCATTTCACAGTTTATTCCATTTTACCTTTAGGGTACTACTCTGAAACCATTAGTCAAAGGGTGCAGTAACAAATCTGAACTCGGTGTGATATACAGCCTATGAAAGCAGCAAGGGTAGGTTTAAACTCCAAGAGGAAACCAGCTCTGTAATCAGCCACTACATGCATTTTCTTACCTACCATCATGTTTAAACTCATACCACAGTTCCAGCATGGAGGAAAGCATAAAAGTAGAGAGCTCAGTTCCTTGTAATTGTAAAATGCTGTGCATCTGGAAATACAGAGGGACCTTCAGAAAACTCTATGTAGGATGGTTGGCCAGAAATCCTGGGAATGGGAAGAAGACTTTAATGTCTGTCAAGTAGTAAAAGGTTTCTGCTTCTTTATTGGGGGTTGCACTGAACAGTTCAGCACTCCTAGAGGAAACAAGCTGCATGTCCCCAGAAGGGTCAACTACTCTTTTCCTGCCTTGAGGAATCAATCTGTTGAGCCAAAGGAGCCCAAGAAAGAGGCAGTATCAGTTACTAAAGCTTTACCCAGACAGGGAGGCTCAGCAGGTACTAGAACAGGGTGGTACCAGTGCTGATGCCATCACACATTATGTCTGAAGTGGAAAAGATCAAGGAAAGAAGTTTTCACCCCATCACCCATGATAAATTAACAATAGTACTGAAAATGCCTATCACACCTAAAAAAAATTTTGCTGTCAAGCTGGCACGTGATTCTGCAAGAAAATACAAGAGAGATGTTTAAGTGTAGGACATCTCTTGCCATGTGGTGACATTGATCTTGGCTGGGGAAGGGCCAGGGAAAATGGCTTTCATTAAGCAATGAATTCCCTGGCATACTAGTGAATAGGACTGGAAAGCTGAGGAGAGCTGGAGTCCAACAATTCCCTATCCAGTGAGATCTATCACTGCAGCTAGACTGGAAATATGATTTTTTTTCTCTCAGAGCATGTTCAGATCAAGAGGTAAGAATCTCCCAAGACCTTGAAAGTGAGTGACAGAGACCAGTGGCCAAGACAGAATGGCAGGAGGCAGAAGAGAGATCCTGAGTCTCGGAGCCAATGCCAGATTGTGTCCGAAAGGCACAGGACACGCCATGGTACTAAAGGATGGGAAGATAACGACAATGAGGTGTTGTGATGACCAGACCTGAAGCTGGTGGCACTGGTGCACAAGACAGAAGTACAGAGTATGACTGAAGGAAGAATGCACTGACCAGTGGAGAACAGCTGGTCCCTGGTAAAGCATAAGATCACCAAGAGAAGATTAAGCAATACTGATGCCAAACCGGAGGTTTTACAGGCAAATCAGCAGGCTTGATGACACCAACAGACTTATTGGTGTCAGTGAAGTACCTCACTTTTTAGATACAACTGAAAAGAATCCAAGTGCTCCACGGAGTAGTACAGTAAATACAAGTAACAGCAGTTCCTCAGTTTTAGAACTCAAAAATCAATTCCTGGGCCTGAAAACAAAACGATGTGACCTGGACATTTCTGCAACTACCTAACAAAGGAAAACACCTTTTTCCCCAACAGACAGATAGGAGGCCAGATTTTCGTCAGCCTTGTAAAGAAAGTCAGACAAAAGCAAGAGGGGTCCTTTGGCAGTGTGAAATGATGATTCTGAAAGGCCCTGATCAGCAGGTGAGCGTCCTCCGGTCCCCACATGGATGGATGCCTCCCAGCACCCCTCAGGAATTTGGAATGCTGCATTCTTTTCTCTTCCCATTTCTCCCCCAAGGCTTATCAGAGGCCGAGGATGGGAATCGCTCATAGGCATAGCGATCACACAGCCGGGACAGCGTTTGAAGCCCGGGGGCTTCTGCATTGCTTCTGTGTCAAGTACCTTCGGCTTTGAATAACAAAAGGCAATCTCTTGAAGGATCAAAATGGAAAACAAAAAGAACGAGCGTTAGAACTATTAACTAACCCAAGAAGTAGTTACAGGTTGTTTAATAGGAAAAAAAGGGAGAGAGAGATCTGAGTGGTCAAAAACGAGAAAGTTCCTTGGGGCAAGCGAACCCTGTCAGTCACCGTGGGGGGATTTGGGTGCCGCGGGTAAGGGGTGAGGCCTGGCAAGATGCGGATTGCTGGCTCCTGCTCTGCAGGGTTCTGCTAAGGGAGACTTCGATTCATGCAGGCTGGGTGCACAGCCAGCACACACTGATCTGACTGGAGAAGCCATGCAGGGAGGGGTGCTGATGGCCACACAGACGAATGGAGCATGAGAACGGCTCCTGCACTCCCTGCTTTTGCCATACGCTGCCTCATGGGCACACTTGGACTCCTAGGGCATGGATTTTGCGCCCCTTGTTAAGTGTCCTATTCCGTGTGACCTTGACAACCAAGCACACAGTGTATGCCCAACAAGAAACCACCCTGGACAGGATGAAATGAAGATCAACCCATAGTAGTCTCCATCTCGGGAAGGATAAACACAGTCTTCTGGATGGTCCAAAACAAAAGAATGTACCTAGAGCTCAACTTTCAACTTGTGATTGAACAGCAAGGGCTTTGGTTTCCCTGTGATGGCATTTCACTTTTCCCATTAATTATTTTCACCTGCATCTAGCCAGGCTTCAATATGTACTTGCCAATTTTAATCCACAAGCTTCTTTTTTCTACTGCTGTTATTTGATGGTGACACTCTTTATGAAGAGAAGCAGATCAACCCCTGGGAATTGGAGCTGATTAACTTACAAAAGACGCAAATACATCTCCTATATTCTGAAAGAGCAAATAGGAATGGGGCTTACCGTCCTCCACATTCAGACTGGAAGAGGATCATTACTTGCTATTCATTCCTAGATCCTTGAAGAACAAGTGAAGCCAGCTTAATGCTTCATTGTTCATTCCTAGTGCCCATCAACAGAAAGCATGCTCCCAATTCATAGCCACAAGGAAAGACAACACTATTACTGTGCCATAAGCACTTCTGATTGTTTAGGGGCTGTAGAGAGGACCTTAGGGTATTACAGTGATGATGAGCACTGTGGGGAAGAAGCTGGAGTTATTGTCCCGATGATGATGGGGAAATAGGACACATGCATGTATTACAGCACAAATCCATATGAAACAAGCCCTTATGTGCCTTGCTGCTCATAGAAAAATACACTTAATGTCCGAGAAAAGAGTCCCCTGTGAGGCACAAAATACCTAGCCTGGGGTTGCCTTGAAGCAAATAAGCTTAGCAAATTAATTTCTTGGAACCAGCCCTACACATGATAAGTTTCTGGAGACTATGGATAAACCCAAGTTTTTACACATAAATGGTCCTAAAGAAGTGCCTTTCGGGATTTGTTTCAGAAAGAGGTCTTTGATCTTCTTTTCTCTGAAGTTCAAATCACTGCACTGGTTGAACTAGAAGGAAACTGAGGAAGGATGGGAGGTAAAATGGGAGAAAAATTAAAAGCATAGCTGATTTAGAAGAGAGACTGATACGACACACCATATTATGATAGTGGCATAGCAGCTGGCCAGCAGCCATCCCAGCTGTTCACCAAGCCCACTGAGGCTAAATGGCTCCAAAAAAATAACTTCAGAATTACTCCAATATTCATTCTTGCACTAAATATTGGTTTCTGAACTTGGGTGAGGTGCTGGGAAGTGGCCTGCAAAACCAACTGTGCTGGAGCAAAAATCCTGCACCAGTGTTTTGGAGCACCACCACAAGTCTCAAATGTGAGGGCAAAGGTTTCACATCAGGCAAACCTCCGCACTCCATCTGTCCCTCTCCACAATTCTTTGTCTTCTTCCTTGAAAGGAGAAGATATTTTCACTTGCCTTCTCAGTTTCTTTTTTCATCACTGCTTTCTTCCTCTTCTACAGAGTACTTGGTTTGCAACACCAAGAACTTATAAATACAGCTGTCCCTTTCATATTTCATGCTCTGACATTGGCATGATGACATCACTGCAGTCTCCAAGACCCTTCACTGGCTGTTCTCTGTTCCTCCTTTGAAGTTTAGCCACCTATTCCTCCCTGTCAATGTTTTGCATAACTCCCTCTCCCCAGCAATCCAATCTGTTTGTCTCTCATCCATCTGCCCTGACAATAACAGCACAGCTTTTCCTCTTTTTCTTCCACCGTTTTCAGCCCTTATTCTCCACCACATCTATGGAATCGCACTTCCAGAACATGCTACCAACTTTTCTTCAAACTCTTCTTTAAAGATTCATTTTATCCATCTGAGAATCAAAGACATTTACTTAGCTTTAGTTATATTTCAACTCTATAATTTTATTCCACTGTGCTTCTCATTAATCTCTGAATGACCGTGTTATTTTACTGCTGTAATCTCATCCTTCCTTTCCCAACACCTGCCAGCTGCTTCATTTTCACTTTTTACCCTTTAAAAGGCTCACCTGGCATGGCTTGGCTCTTATTATAATAAATATTAAAATTAGATTCAAGATGAGCAATGTAGCCACTTCATCTCCCTTGCCCCCTCACAGTATCTCCTGTGCCGATGATACCGGGTTGATTCCAGAGGCCATCCACCAATATCTGTGATGTATGCAAGGCAGCACTTGCTAAAAGTCAGACTGTAAATAATGCTGATCTTGTTGATATTCACTTGGCATTCATGAATATGATTCTGAGTTAGTGAGGTGCTTTGTGTCTAGGCCATGGAAGCAGCTGTTATAACCAAGGTCACTGGCACAAGGGCCAGAGCCGGCTGTTAAAACTCTTTCCAAAGGTGGTGGGCACCAGGGCTGCTGTGACTGAGCTTAGGGTGGCTGCCCTAGATGTTATGGCAGGGACTGCAGTGGTGAATTCATTCAGATCAGTCTTAGTACCTTGGCTCAGCTATTCCACAGCCTAGTTCACCACAGTATCCATAAGACCAAAAAGTTGGCACTGGTTTGCCAGCTATTCCTGTTGACCTGCCACTCTATCCCCTAAACCAGACTGACAAATAGCAGTTCTTGAAGGACACAGCTCATGTAGGTACATGCAGAAGGGCAATTACAAGATTTTAAGCATTTTATTGAGGTCTTTTACCAAAACATGAGACCTAGGGTAACCCCCAAGGTAGCCTGTAAAGACACAGTCCACACAGAATAAAGGCTAAGGATGGACGAAAGTGACAAAGCAGAAGGAAGAAGAAAAACACCCAGAGCTATTAAACACGATCCTCAGAAACAGGTATTGTGCCTCAGTGGATTAGAAGATTTCAGATTTATCTCTCTCTTGCTGATGAAAGCTCCAACAGGTGATTACAGAGTGAATATTAGAAAAAATGCAGAACAGAGACAGTATTTTTGATTGGCAACTCAACAAGTAGGAAATACAGCTCTTCAGATGCCATATTGGGAGTATTTCTCAATACCACTACGGATAGGAAAGAAATAATTAAGACAATCGTTGGGAAGGGAAGAGGAATTAAGGAATATCCTCTCATTATCCCTGTTAGAACCAACCAGGTGCAAACTACAAGTCAAAGACTTCAAGGATAGTTTACAGATCCCAAAAGAGCTTAAGATAGGTGCAAAACCAATGATACACTTGGGGAAAAAACAAATTCCAATACATTAGGGAAGAAATAACAAGAAAAAAAACAATTGAGGTTCCTAAGGAAGCAAATCCCCTCTGGTGCCACAGAAGTCATTTAAAAGTTTTCAGCTACAGTGATGGACCAGTCTCCTGAGGTGTAAAAAAAAGAAAATAATCTCATGTGGCATAGAAAAAAAAACCCAAGAGATACTGTTTTTCTTCCTCCTCACATTCTGGCCTTTGTGCATATTGGAAAAATAAAATATGTTATAAGAAAAAGCAGCTAAGATTTTTTTTGAGACACAATAGCAGCATACAAAATGCCTCCCAATAAGAAATATGATAAAGTTATTGAAACCTTTTATGCCATTACATTAGAAAAACAGCAAAAATGCAATAACAGAGCAGTGAAGAATGAGTTTCACCCAAAGAAAAGCTGAACAGCAGGAGCTTTTCTGGAATATTTTAGCTGAGTGTACACATCCATGTCACACCATCACTTCTTACTTAAAAACAGCTGCAGAAGGCTCCTGCTGTGGCCACTGCCGTTAGCTGAAGCTCTGATCTTCCTGTCTTCATACAAGTCATCAAGTCACATTTCCTGCTGGAATTAAAGTGGCAGCCCCTAGGGACTATGCAGCTACCCAATTTATATCAGAGAGAACCTGAAGCAAGCACCATTATTTTTTTTCAAACTGCTTAATTTTTATTTATTTTTTATATCCCCCAAACTCTAGTAAGAGTTTTGTCTCTCCCTACTTTCCAGGCATTTGCCTTTTGAAACAATTAAAAGAAAACATACACACTTTAAGACCTCTGCAAAACAGCTAGGAGCAGGAAAAACTATGGGCAATCTCACTGGCATCAAACCAAACCATGCCTTGTAGCACAAAATTATACCTATTGCATCCTTAGTAGTTACAGATGGTACAGATGGTATATGGATACTATGAAGGGTATTCATAAACCAAAAAAAGCTGCAGATCATGACACAGAAGTATTTTGGCTCAGAGTAAAAAGAAGAGAGCAATGGGGAAACTGTCCTGGCCAAGTGCTCAAACCACCTGGCGCCAGGCAAGGACAGATACAGGGTCATTGCTAAAGATGCAGAAATGCAGGCAACTGGTCTTTGTTCTGTACTTCAACAGTACATAACACAGCAAGAACCAGGTCAATGGAGTGTTCCTAACAGCTATGATAGGTTATGATAAATAAGAGTTTGGAGAAGGTCATGTAGCATCCCATTAAGTTGTCTCTGTAGTTAAACACAGATATTCATAACTCAAAGAAAGTCTTACGTTACCAGACACTCAACACTCCTTGGTCATCAAGCAGGGTAAAAAACAGTCTCTCTTTTGTATGTGAGTCTTTTTTTTTTTTTTTAAAGAAGTCTGTCATAAAGAATATCAAGTCCAAGGCAAAGTTGCTTTGCTTCAAAACCAAGGATCATAGAACCCTACAAAAGTATTAATCTCTCTTTTTTTTAAAGAATGGAAAGCAAATCAAACTAGAGCATGTTAAACTGTGCATTAGAAGGGCTCTCAGCCACTTCCAAAATTACTTGAGAGCACATTATAATTAGCAAAGGTATGTGACAGTTTTATACCCCTCTATGATGCATGATTAAAGCCAGGCAGCCCAGCTCTGCCGCAAGTCCTGCACGCCGTCAAAACAGATGTGACAAGAACTGCAAGCTGCTCCCAGGCAGACTGTGAGAAAGCATAGGCTGATAACATTTTGGCCATCCAAGATGTAAGACCCGATACAAAAGCAATTAAACCTCAAAACCCCTCAGAGAAGTAGGCAAACTATGAGGTTTTATGAAGAATCCTGTGCTTGAGCCGCAGTGCTCCAACCCAACAACAAGCATGAGGAAAAGCTCCTGCCCTTCTGTCTGAGGTGCAACAGGGAGCAAAGTTCACAGCCTTGATATTAACAGCTCACAGCCTCAGCACAAGGATGCAGGGCATAAATGAATGCTGCAGTAATGATCTGTGACACTGCTGATTTTTCCAGCTCAAGACAGATACCTCCTCTCTGTCTGCAGCAGAAAAGTATGGAGTCCTGGCCCACTATGAAAAGCCAAGTCTAAACATTTAAGTAATTTACATGACTTTGTCCCCTGAGCACTGAAAAAATGAATTACAGGCTCAGCTCCCTACCACTAACTGGGGAAAAGCAAGGTACAGTAGGGAAGCTGTGCATGAGCCAAGATCTATGCCTCTTGAACTGAGGTTAGGGGGAAACCAGGTGTTGGAAGTAAACAGGTAAGAAACAGGGAGAATTTCAGGCTTTTGGATAAATATTCCACAGTCGGTTTCTAAGTGTGAAACATTGTGGCAAATTTGTTTCTGAGAAGTGTATCCAACACATCATTTTTATTCTCATTTATCTACAGATTTTCATATTTGTACTACATCTTAATGCTTCTTCCTTCACAACATCCCTCTGCATGCAGCACCCTACCATTTGTTTCCAGGTAGCTTTCCCTATTGCTTCCTCTGCAGTGCTTCAGAGCTCACCTCTAACATCCCAGCAAGCTTCAGACAATATCCCTGGTATATTCCTTAAGCCATTTCCACTGCACTACTCCTGTTGTGCTCCCTGCCCCATCTCCACTGCAGAAATTTCTTTTCTCATTACCCCGTGCCCACAAGGTAATCCCCTTCTAAAGGAGCGGCTGCAGAAATGGTGCAGCTGGTTTCTCCTGCAGGCACCTCATACTTTCCCCAACACTGCTGTTTGGGTGAGGTGTAAGTTCTCACAAGTTCACTATGTGGCTTCACACTCCTTCGTTTCCCTGGGCACCTCTGGTGTATTGACAGACACACAGCTCCACAGGTACCTGTCTGTGCGCCATGCCCAGGATGCACAAAACCACGGTTGGGTTACCAGCTCTTCCCTCTGTGACAGCATCACCTCCTTGCAGATTTTGCATCTCAAAGTTAACCAGAGCTGTGCTTACACAGGCACAGCCTGGACCTGCATGCAATGCTGAACAACTCCACACTGTTGAGCTGCCAGGTCTGTGTGACCTTCCCCAGGCAGACAGACAACTTGCCCATGCCCAGCAACTCCCCCATGATTCATCCCTGAATTTTGTTAGTTAAAACAGTTGTGAAAGGGGAGGCAGTTACACAATGCAATCACTAAGTGGGCACTCTTAGATTTGGAGAGTTTTGGAGAACCTTGCCATGTGGAATTTGTGAATTTTATCAAAGACAAATCTTCCGCTGCTGCTACAAGGGTGAGCTGGTTCAGGTGGGCAAAACACTTAAGCCACTACTTTCTGATGGCTTTGGTATGAAGAAATAAACTTGCTGCATGTTTACAAGCAGGTATATATTGCTCTGTGCCTATTTAGATGAAGATGTATGCGAATGCAGTCCCGTTACAATCAAGCCTCTCATCACATCCGTTTCATTTGGAGACAGTAAATGCAGTGCAGCTGCCTGCTTCAGGTCCTGATACCCACTGAAGCTAAATGTCTATGCAGCAATGCAAGATCACTTAATTAAGTGGCAGATATAGACATATATATATATATATATACACTCACATATATAAATAACTATATAAATTTTGTTGAACATAATCAGTGAATTAGAAATAGAGGTTTCAATGCAAGCACCTATGGTTATGCCTATGTAACAGCCTAAGCCCCTCCACAACAGGGGGATCTCAGGGAGCAGAAGCACTTCCAAGTGACTGCATGTGTTGCCAAGCTCTCTTTGTCCCCACAACTATGCTTTGCTATTAACATGGTTCACAGAAGAACAAATAAAACACACTGCAACAAGCCTTTGCTATCACTGGAAGCACATTTTGCTGTGCGAGTGGCAATCCTCTAAAGAATGATGTTCTACAGATGTCTCCATTTGGGAGGCTGCTTTAGTGGACACTAACAAAGTGTCTCTGGATGTCAAAACTTCAAGAGAACATGTCAAATCACTTTCCAACATCCTGCAACTGAAGTGATTCCAATACTCCTCTTATTTCTAAGAAAATAATCACAATTGCCCCTATGTAAAGCAATGGGATCTTTCATGCAAGTGAGGTGTGTGCAGAGCAGCAAGTTTTATGCTATGCAGTACAAATAAATGTCGAAAACATATGTGATGATTTAATATCACTAATTTGACCAGAGAGCAGAGCATAACAGCAGATGTGAACTTTCACTGTGTGCACCAGTGCTACAGCACAGCATCAAACACAGTCGCACGGCATCTGAACAAAGGAGTTTGCTTAAGGGGTCTGTACAATTAAAAGCCAACAACTCAGCCCAAGAGAACTGGAATTCCCTTCCACTCGGTGAAGCATCTGGCCTGATCGCTGGTGGCTGCTGATCACTGCCATGTCATCACTCGAAAGCCGTGAAACATCCCCGCCACCGTGTTAATTAGCTCCCCTTGCAAAGTGCTTAAGCCACAGAGCGAGGTTACTCACGTGATGTCTCTGCGCTGATAGCAACCTTGAAGAAGGCAAGCGATTAGGTCGCTGATAAACTCCACATCATCCCTGTGAAGAGCAGCTTCCAGTTCCTAATGAGCAGAAAGGAGAGAGAAGAAAAAAAAAAAGCCAACCATTAAACTAATTCCTTTAAATTTACTGCCAGCTCATCAGGACCAAAAAGACCCAAACAGCCTTACACAGGTGTACAGAGCAGAGCACACACGGGGTAAACTGACCTTCCCCATCATTAAAAATACTGCTTCTACTACCTCTCCATTGCAAGAGTTTATGGGAAGACCTTGAAAGGCTTTTACTGAATGTCACTCTCCAGCCAGAAGACTAATGCTTTTGTCTGGACGCAGAAAAATAGGGTTTAGTGAGGTTGAGATATACTACAGCCTAATAAGAAAGGCATGATTTGTCCCATGTTCACCTGATGGACAGGAATCAACAGTTTCATTCTCCAGCTTTGCTTCCACCCACTAAGGCTGGTGAGTTCAATTTAAAAGATGTTCTTGGAAAGCCCTAAAAGCCACTTACACCCAGAAATAGCATTTTCAGAGAGATTGCCAGGACTGGCTGAAAGCTAGCAAGCAAATGCCACAAAGAAAAGCAAGCATTTTGATTATTTAACTTGTTTCTCTTTAGGTTACTTTTTTTTCCTAACTCCAGTAAGAGAGAAAGAAAGGATGGAGGGATGTCAGACTTTGTGATCCAAAATCTCAGTCCTTGATGGAGACTATCATGGTTTATTTCAGCACAATGCAGTTCACACAAAAATGTGATGCAGAAACTGATCCATAAAAAGGATAATCTTTTGAAATTTAGTTATTATTAATTTTGTATATGTTGTGAGAAATATGTTTTTTCAGCTAGCAGTTTCCAGCCTTGTTTTCCAAATATTACTGGGTTAATTACAGTTTTATTTGTATGCCAGAAAATTATTCACAGTAAGAAAAAATCCACTTTCTATAAGACTTATCATCACTAGCACACAGCACTTAACATGATTTAATATGGATAAACAATATAGGCATAAGAAGCTATTCTGTTTGGGTTTCAGAGTAAATAATGGATTGAATACAAATTCCTACTTGAATGTTACTCAACAGACTGTTACACAAATAGCTAAGCTAATGGCTAGAGAATAAAGGTTAATGGCCAGAGAATAAAGGATAAACGTTTTGGCACTTACCCAATAAAGAAGAGAAAGTGCATTTTTATTAGACCGCAGTAACTGCAGTAATAAAATTATTGATAACAGATTGCAGATTAAACGCTGCTTGTAGTTTTTTATTGGAAATATATTAATGGCATATTTTCATTATCAACACTGCTCTTATTTACCTCTTGTGCAACATCCAAGGTGCTCCAGGAGTGGAAGCCTGGCACCTGCCCTGTAAGGAATGTACTAAACACATCTATTATATTGAAACTGGAGGCAAGGAAAGGGCAGTGTGCAGCCAAAGCCTGACACACTCTCTGTGCCACAGAGCTATGGAAAGTACCAGGAATCTCTGTTCTGGCCTCTAGATGAGCACCCTGCTTAATGACAAGTTAATACAAAAACTGCAGTTGCTGCTCGCCATCCCTTGGAGGAGTGATATTATTGTTGCATAAATAGTAATCATGCTATATAAATAGCAATTACTGAGTGAATTCCCTTAGAATCATAGAATGTCCCGAGTTGGAAGGGACCCACAAGGATCAAGTCTAGCTCTGTGGCCCTGGCCCTACTTACCACTTGATAAGTGGTTAGTATTTCAGAGGTATTGACTTTATTTGTAAAATACTTTAGTGGACATCTGCCTTCTATAAATATCCCTGGGGGAGAGGGAAGGATGGAGGACCTGAAGTATACAATACGCTAAAGCATCCCAGGTGTGTTACCACATTACCACAGTAAACTTGCAACTTGTGAAAAATGACATGTTAGAACCCAAAATAAATGGCAGGGGAAAAGTAAGTCTTCAGGATGTCCCCCCTGCATTCAGCCTCTCCCTCATCCACATAAACTTATGCATTAAAGCTGTCAGTCAGCAGTCAGCCCCTGCTAGTATGTGACAGCCTTTTGTATGAAGGAATATTTAAACTGCTTCCCGTGAGCCTTTTCAGCCTGCTGTTTGACTAACCCTCCTTAAGCAGGGCCACAACTGGCTCAGATAGCCTCTATCTGCAGCCATTGTTTTCCAGGCCCAAGAGTGACCTTTACATTTTTGGAGTTGGTGGGTCATCCCAGGAGCAGAGGGACATTCCTGGGGCACTGGGCAAGGTGCTGTCTCCTGGGCTGGGACAAAAACACCTGTCTGGGTAATTTCCCCCCTCTCTTGCTGCCTCCTTTCTCCCAGAAGGGTGCTCCTTGTCCTTGTCTTCATGGCAGGTGTAGCACCAAGCTGGGGACCAGACGCAGACGGATCTCACAGCTGCTGGCTAACAGGGGCATGCAGACCAACACAGGGCTGGGTGCAGAGTCCCAGCATCTCGCTGGGTTAAGGGGCTCTGGAACAAGCCAAGGGTAATCAGCACACACAGAGCATGGGGCTAGTGCAGGTCCATCCCTAGCAGGCATGTGGCTGCCTGTGCCTCTGTAGAAAGACCCTTGTGCTGTGCTCCCCAGCGCCATGGGTGCTGCCTGGAGCCCATCCTGATCCCCTGGTCCCTGCCAACAGTAACAGCCGGTGCCAGCAGGTCATGGTAAAGGCACAGATTACCATCATTATTTGTCCTGGAAAAAATATACTGACATTGTCACGTAATGTTTCTGTCTACATATTTTCTATTGCTGCTTGTGACAGAAGGGTAAGGGCAGTGAGAGGAACTTGATGAATGAATGCAGGGTTTGAACAATGAAGCCAGGGCTGGGTCCACTGGCCCTGTTTAACTGAATGTCACAATTTTCTGTTGCACTGGATTCCCCAGCTTCCTGTCCCAAAAAGTCCTAGACTCTTCCCACACACCCAGAGCACTGTGGGAATGACGGACAAACCAGGAGGATGTGATGCAAATTTTAACATCTCAGGACCATGAACAAAGAGTTAGGATCCCCTCAGGTTTTCACCTAACACTTCAGCCCACATTTTGCAGGAGGATTTTTCCAGCCTTCTCCTCCAACAAGGAACAGCCACCAAAGCAGCACAGTGCTTAAGTGGTGCACCTGAACAGAGGAGGCTGAAGTGATGCTAGGGACTCTCAGGAGAAAGAGGCCACCAAAAACCCCCTGGTCCTAAGGGCAAACCCTGCCCCAGACACCCATCCCCACACTCCTCCAGCCTGGCCAGGAGGAGCAGCTCAGCTTCCTCCCCGCCACCATCCTCCCCACGCCTCCAATCCTTTTGTTTTTCCCCTTTTCTCTTTGAGCACTGAGCTGTGAGCACAGAAATCTGAACCTTGCCAAAACGCTTTGGGGACAGCACAGAAAGGAAACAGAAGAGGCAGCAAATCAGCAGAGGAAAAGGGGGGGACACACGTCTCCTCCTCCTCTAGCTGGAGAGAGCAACAGACAGGAGAAAAGCAGGATTCTCCCCCTCTCCAGCTGGCGTCACACCTCATTAGGGAAAAGCCTGTTTAACGTCTTTCCCTCCCCCCAGCCCGGTACTAAATCCCCCCGAGTCAGGCAAGGGCTGTTGGGAAGAGGCAGCCGCCAGAGCAAGGGTGGGAGCAAGGGTGACCACGTCTCCCAGGAGGAGCACTGGCCCAAAGCAGGCTTAGCAGGGCAGGCGTCCCCCCCAGCCCGTCCCTCCCCACTCCCTGGGAAAACGGGCTGGCACAGAAGAGCCCGCTGCCCCATACCAGGCACTCGGGCAGGTATGGCTCACCCCTCTGGCTGGGGGTCTGAAACAAATGGCACTTTGGATGTCTTTTTGACATGTGCCCAGATTTCTGAGAGGGAGGACAGTCAACTTTCCTGATAAAAGTAAACAAATGAGTCCACAACAGTGACACCACTGTCACCAAGCCAGCGTGGGGTGACCGCGGGGCTGCTGCACGTGCTGCTTTTTGAGCTGTGGAAAGCAGCCAGCCAGCCTCCAGCTCCTAGCAAGCTGTCTGAGCCGAGGGCAGCTCACAACGTTTGAGGCCCTCATTTCAGTGTGAGCAAGCTGGCAGCTGAGGTACAGGACTACAGTTTAAAGGTTTCTCCTGTGCTGGAGCTGAATCATCTATAACTGAATCTGATGGACATAACCAGTTTAAGCACAGCTAAGCCTCGTCCAAGTTAGCCATCAGTTTAAAAACCCCAATCCCTTCAGCTCTATTTCCATACCGCTGCCATTATCAGCTTTCCATTGCAGTGCTCCAAAGTGACTCAACAGGCTTTTGCAGAGGCTTTAGGAGATCACAGAGAGCTACCAGTGGGATGGGCTGAGCCAGCCCCAGCCCATGCAATGAAATTTGTCTTCACTGAGTAATAATGTTCTTTTCCCCTCACAGATAATGAACAACAGGTACCTGGGCAAAAGTTTGGCAAACTCATGCCAAAGAGTACTGGGATTGGGCAGAGACATGGAAAGTCAACTGCAGGTCTGAAATGCTCCCAAGAAGCACCATTTATCCCTGCTCATGTGAAGCCAGTGTGTGTCACATCCCTGACTAGGAGCTCCTGATGTCCTCCCCACAAAGAGTCAGCTGTCCCAGATGGATGCTGAGACCTGGGGAGGGACCACCGCTCCTCCTGACACATCCCAGAGAGGAAAGTGTGGAAGCCTCCTTTAGGCCACAAAACACACCCAGACAACTCACCCAAGCAGCAGCAGAAGGCCATTGCAATGACCAGCAATGTACCCTGGACATGGTGTCGGAGCTGAGGTGGAAGGATCCAGCTACACAACAAGCCAGTTGTTCTGCCAACCCCCATGACTCAGTTTGTTGGTCTGTTGGTGTGCTCAGCCTCCAGGACCTACTCAGAATGCCTGAGAGAACTAAGCCCCCACTCAGCACCCAGCATGCAGCCTGCAGCCCAGGGCCACGTTCTCCCTGCTTGCAACTCCTGCCATCATATGGAAAGAGTTTTCAAAATATGAAGCCTACTGAGAGTGCTGTGTTCTGTATGACAAGCCAGGAGGACACTGCAGGGCATTAGGGGTGTTCCTAGGGCCACAGTACCCTACAAGTGCAAACAGCAGTGGGTTCAGCTGGCTGCCATAAGTTCAGAAAGAAGTTATGACTCCTGGTCCTGATGGAGTCTCCCAGACATGTCATCTTAATTTTAAGCTGCTATCTGGAAACACTATGTGTTATCCAAGTCTGCATCTAGATGCACATTTCCCAGCTTCCCCACAGTCCTGCAAGAGCCTGCATCCTGCCCTCTTCTTTGTGATGATCCAGGGCTTCCTGACCTAACAGGACACCCATCTTCTTCACTCTGCCTTTCCACAGCAAGAAAAGTGGGTGCTAAATCCCTATGCTCCTGGCAATGGGGACCAAGTCAGCAGCTATCCTCAAGGAATCATCATCTTCACTTCACCCTCTGGGGACCACGAGCTCAGGGGGAGCCAGGCTGCCCTTCTACAGTAGCTTTGGGGTGTGAGGCAAAGAGGTTAATGACACTCATCATCACAGAGGTCCCAGCACTTCCCTGAGCCTGGTGTGTGAGAGGTCAAGGGAGGAAGAGCAGATACCTGAGGGAGGAGAAAAGCTATCCTGTCAGAAGGGGACTATCATTTGGGGAGGGAGACAAAGCAAGAGTAGCAAAGGTATTCCCTTCTCCTGTTTCTTCAGGTTCTCCTTAATGTCTGTCAGTGCCTTCTGAGATCTCTACCTTCCTCAAGTTTGTGAGAGCAGACTTTGAAGGCTATTTCAAACATGTTGTAAATAGGAGCATAATGTTACTCCAGGGCTAGGCAGAGGTGTGAGATGACAGCTTTGTATGAGGGAGATTGGCTATAAACAGAAAGCCAGGGAGAATTTGTAGTATTGCCTCCACATAATGGCTGCTCGCAAAGAACAAATCCCATGTGCTCCCTGCTGGTGCCAGCAGCACAAGGGGTAACGTCAGCCATCCTCTCCTCCAGCAGCCCCCTCCAGCTACCAAAGGAGATGCCTCAAACACTGGATTCTGCTCAGTTCAGCCTAAGTAGGCTTGCAAATGCAAACTGTTTGCAATGTCAATGGACATTTTGGCCAGGCTAGAATTTTCCAGGTTTGGTTTACAGGCGTACTCACATCTCTCTATCAGGATGCTTAAAACTCTGAGACCTCTGTGCTCTCTATCTACCTATCCCACTTAGCAGAACTGTTGTGGCTTCTTGTTCTCCATCCACATTAACCTGCTGCCTGATCTCTCCCCTAGGACAGGGACCCTCCCCTATTTGCACAGCACACTGCTCCTAGCTCTCCAAGTGGAATTTTTCACTGCTGTGTAATACAAACAAAAACAAGCAGCTCATGCTGGGTGGCTAAACTGTACCGAAAAGAGATTTCAGACTGATCAATCCAGCCTCCCTCATGCCCCATAGCCATGTACCAATGCTAATAATGCTTTCCTCTCCTCCTAGCTCATCTTTCCTGCTCTGCAAACGATTTGTGACAAGAACTACATTCATTATGAATTTATGCATTGTCAGCACTTTAAAGATGTAAAACTGCTACTCATTCCATTTCTTCCCCCTGGCAAAGGACCTTTTCAGATGGACAGGGTGCATCTGAAGCTCTGAAGTAACAAGTGATTAGTTTGTTTAATAGTTAGACATTAGTACTTTATGCCTCTGGAGCAGTTGCCATCCCAGAGCATCAAAGCATTTCAAAAACATTCAGTAAAGCCTTGTTGCACCTGTGAAGAAAGGCGAGGCACACACCCACATGCAGAGCAATTTCACAGACTAACACAAGTCCCAGCATCCACACCACGGGTATGTATCACTCAGTGGTGGGGCTATGAGAGAAGCCATAAGGCTTGACACTTGATGCCACTGCAATCATCTTTCTTTTTCAGCAGTTTTATTAGCAGCCAAAGCATTTGGAGATCATGCTATTTCCCTCCAAAGGATAATTTCTCCCTTTCAAAATAATCCCCTCTTCCTTCAGAGCAGATAATCTACACCATTTACCATAAGCCAGTTATGCTGGCTGAGGGGCAAGCATCGCACTGGGCACTGAGCTGGCTTTACAGGAAATTTCAGGCTCAGCAGAACCTCCAGCCTGTGGTTTGCAGATCTCTTGCAGACCCCATGGAAGACTTCAAGAGGCCTGTGAAGGGCAAGTAAGAAAAGCAAGCCTAACACCAGTCTGCTTAAATTTCTAATCAGAGGTCTACGCCTTTATGGGAAAAGTATTGGTGTTGTGGTCTTAAAGAAACCGCAACCCAAAACACTGTCTTCCTTCCCCTGCCCCACCCCAAAGTGGCTGACCACTATTGCCCAAGCCACAAGTTCAACTCCTCCAGCTGAAAATAACCTCCAAACACAATAGTGTGAGAGGAAACACAGTCTGTTTGAATTGCATCCTGTTTGCCTCACCCTCAGAAAGGTATCATTTATTATTGCCTAGAAAGGACCTCTCCCAGTAGCTGCGCTCCTATGGAGTATCAGATGTATTCAGATCAATAAACTACTTGTAGACTATGTTGGTTTAGGCTTTTGCTGTTGTTTTTTTTTTTTTTCTGGGAAGACAAGGTGAGGAAAGTGGTGAGCAGACAGCTAGAGACTGGCACCATTCTGAAGCTAACCCACAATATTGTATAGATTACATATTGCTAAGCTCTTGCAGTCCCATGCCAGCAGTACCTTGCTAGTAAAAACAAACCAAAATAACCCCAAACTCTCTCTCCCTCCACATGGGATTCATCCAGTGGATTCAGCATTCCCTTTTATGGGCTAAATACTACCAGCAGCTAAAAACTAAAAATTTCAGCAACTGTTTTACACAGCACTTCGGGTGAGCACTGTCATGTTGGTGGGCAACAGCACCAGCTCAGCTCTACCTGTTTTGATGTTGTTTCTGGAAACAACACCAGCGGGTTAGCGATGGTCCCTCCCCAGACAATTCAGCTGCACGATAAATAAAGAACAGCTGATCCTGCCGTGTCACCATCTCCTGCGGTAAGAGGCTTCCTGGGCACCTAGTGGGAGTTCTGCTAAGCTTTTAAGCCCATTGGCAACGTGGGGAACAGTCTGTAGCTCCAAAGCCAAGAGGCTCGAAGTAATAATCCGATTTCAAAGCTCCTCCTCCTCTCCAGCCAAAGGCAGCAAGGGAGGATGAGATCAGACTGTAGATGCTCTTCGTTTTAGGTCTGGCCATTGCACTCATCTGCTCAGCATGAGCACGAGGAAGGGAAAGGATGAGTGCCAAAATCTGGAATGGATTGCTTGGCTAAGTTTCTGCAGAGATTTCAAAACTTACTGGGAAAATAATTTTTCAAAGGGAATTTTCACTGCTTTTGATACAGCCAGACTGGTCTAGCTAAGCGAACATCCACTTTTCTGGTTCGTGCACTGGCCAAAACTCTTGGAGGATTTACTCCCTGCCATCATGCACTCCTGAGGCACCATGGCATTCAAGATATGCAGCTGGTTTGCATCCTCCCCACAAAATTTCTCCTTCAACAGCAACAAGTACTGCTCCTCTTGCATTTACATGGCTCTCCCCCTCCAGGATGTTACCGGCTGCCAGTTGATATGCAAGCCATGAAACAACTTATCTTCATGAGCCTTGAGATAAACAGAAAGTCCAGATCATCCCTTAAGGAGTCAGGTGATTTCCTTGCATCCCTTCTGCCCCTCAAACAAAAACAACGACCTGGCTTTTGAACGAAGGAGAAAAGGTCCCTGCTCACCACTGCGTGAAACAGCAGGGTGAAGCAGTAAAATACATTAAGGTAGAAAAAGGCTGTACAGCCTTGCTTTTTCCCTTTAATCTGATCTCCACAGCCAGCCACTCTCCTGCCTGCCCTTGGATGCTATGCAGAGTGCAGCCCACAGTGTGCCCACCACAAACAAGCCCTGGCAGGACTCAGCAGGGAGAGCAGCCTGAGAGTGCTGATGGCACTGAAAATTCATCCTCCTTGCTCCGGGTGGGACAAAAGGAAAGCCACAGAAGGAGAGGGAGCCAGGAGCCACACACAGGTACCCCACACGTTGCTACCACTGCCAGGATGAATGGTGTGTGAGTTCCACCGCAGTGCCACGGTGAAATCCAAGTCCCAGCACCTTTCTTTTCCTGCTGATTTAGCAAAGAAGGATTTGAAAAAGCATGAAATAGCTGCCTACTGGTATCAACCCCGATGAAGCAGCCAGCCAGCTACTCAGATGAGCTGCCTGTTTGCAACAGGCTTAGTCTCAAGCCTAAGAATAAGTTTTAGATATTCCATGACGTAACAGTTGCTAGAACTATAGGTAGTAGGTCTTTTCTGTACTCTTAGGTAAGTGTCCACACTACTCTGGATAGGCAAAAGCATCATCTTGTTTATCTATTAGACTTTCTGAACTTATTTCAAGCTTATACAGTCCAGACACACTTCAATACAAAAATTAATGGCTTTTGTAATTTTTTTAAATTATTACAACAAACACAGATGCTACCACCTTAATGAGATGTATATGCAGTAAGGGATAGGCCTGAAATAGGAAATAGTGTTTCAATCCAGTCGAATATTGTAATGCGAGTCACACAGAGCTGGCTTCCTAAGGCACGTCACTGCAGGATCCAATGTCAAAACAAATGCAAGAAGTTTCCTCTTCCAACTCACACTCTATCTCCAGCCCTGTCCAAAAAGATCTGTACTTCACTGGATATGTGGGAAAGACCATATAGCTTTTGAAGCCTGGCTGGGGCTCAGAGCCTCTACCCCAGTGACTGCTACCTCATACACCTTCCCCATCTGGTGCTTGTTCAAATGTCCTGTGGAATAACATGGTGCTGCCCTAATGAAAACCCAAACAGGACACAACAGGGTTGCCTGGTGACTGAGGGAACTGCTCTTGGGGCTAGGAGCAGCCAGGAGCCCCATGGGAATTCCCATTCCCTTCCCTGGAGCTGTGGAAAGGCAGAGGGGAGAAGGAGCTGCTCAAAAAACCAAAGTAAAAAACTGGCAGTCCCAGGTTTCGAGTCTGAATAAAGCATAAAATCTCAGGAGCTGCTTCTTGCAACGCACTGCAAGTAACTCAACATTTGCCCATGGCCCGAGGTGGCCATGAACAACCATCCACCTCCACTCCCATCTGGAAGGAGCTTGGCTCACATGTGTGTTTGCCAAGGGAAGCAACACAGAGCCCTTTGCGTGCTTAGGAGACACGCTCCACGTTTTACTCCACACATCTGGCAAGGCTGCTCCATAAAAAAGGTGATGGAGTGCTTGTGGCTCTCCTTCCAGAGCACTGGATGAAAATCTTCTTCAACACACACACCATACAGGAATTCTTCTCCAGCTTAATTGAAAGCTGTCTTTATAGCCAATAAATTTGCAGACTGCTACAAACACTTGGCTGTTTACACAATAGTAGTTATATCTGCCAGAAACAGCAAATTATTATTATGATGTTCATAAATGTTAATGCTAACTACACTGTTAAAACACATATTATAAAAAGCATCGTAATTTGAGAGAAGGGCAGTAAACCATTGCCCAGACACAGAGGAAACCAGGCCTATTGCTATAACACTTACTCTACAGACATTAACTGGAGCACCTTTTTCTCCTAAATTCTTTCCTGACATCCAGAATAATAAGAAAAAGCCCCAGACTTGCTTAATTACATTTACAAACAAAAAAAAAACCCAAGCCAAAAGTCTGTTATGTCTTGTAAACTGTAATAGCCAGTTTTGTTTCTGCAATTCAGTGCAGAACTGATGACATTGGATTATCCAGAGATTCACACAAAATGCTTTGGTTGGATGAAACAGCTGATATGCCTGAAGTGGGGGGGAAAAAAGCTCACGATAACAGATAATTATATAACCAGCTTGTAAAAGTGTTATTAGTAAAGGATGGGATCAGGAAAGGCCTGGCTTTTATTCTCACTTCATGCATTCACAGTGATGAGAGCTAAATCTCTGTCCATCTCTCCCTCCTCCTCCACCCAAATGTTAGATAATTTTTAACCAACCCTGTAAAACACTTGCAATCTTTGAGTAAAAGCAAGGCTGAGGTTAATGTACTGCTACTTCTCTAACATTCAGATGCTGTGTTCCACCTTGATAACGGAAGAAAACTGGAAAAAATTTTCCTCTGCTGTTCAGATAAGGTAGCCTGAGGACTCAGGGGTAAACTCTAAAGTTCAACATTTTAGTTTGAAAGGACATTTCCAGACATTGGCTACTGGAATTCAGATCTTCAGATCTTGACTAAGTGATAAAATGCTATTAAAAAAAAGACAGTTTTTCCAGAAGGTATTGCTTTCTTTCAAGGAAGGAATGGGAACATTAGACATTCTGTACATTAACTAAACATAACAAAAAGCCTTGCATGGACCTTGTTCTCAGTCATCCACAACTGGATGTCCCTGGAAATCTTTCCTCAGGAGTACAGTTTTGCTCCTCCTTTCTCAAGAACAACAGAGTCGAATCCAAGCAGGAGAAAAATTAAACTGGTGGCAACGAACCTTGAAGGTCTGACAGTGACCTGCAGCACTAAGGTCTCTGAAACTGCTTTCATTTGCCAGAACATAAATTAGATTCCTCACTAGGTATGGCACCGGGGTTAATGGGAGCTTTATAAAGCCTTCTTTGAACACACAGATTATCCTTTTCAAAAAAGACTAATCTTGTGGTTTAAAGTACAGTACTGTGAGCCAGGAAACCTATTCCCAGCTCTGTCAGGCTGGGAGACTTCAGGCAACCCACTTGACTATTCTCTGCTCTTTCTCAATGTGCACAACATAGTGACAACTGCTTAAATCTCCCATGAGGCCTAATATTTGTAAGACAACGAGAACCAGCTTAACCCTTCCCAGACCCCTCCAAGCAGAAGATGATGTCCAACCATTCCACATGCAGGGTTGTTCAAACTTCTCCAAACAGAAGGTCCCACAGATACCAGGAAAGGACACCTGCACTGGGCACGTCATTCAAGCAAGAATCCTGAATTGCAGCATTACATTCTTTTTCAGCAGTGAAGGAAATGTCTCATCCCCTCTGGGATTTCTGTCCAAAGGAGGTGCTCAAAAGGAGTGAAACTGAGGAATGAGGAAAAAAACCAAGTTTAAGAAAAGCCATGCTGCTGCCTGGACAACTCTCAACAAACAGCTTTCCTCTGCAGGATCTGATTTCATGGCAAAAATGTTAAAAACAATTTTAAAAGGCAACAAAAGAAATTCAATATAAAGAATAATCAAGCATTTCAAAAGAAAAATACAGAAAAGTCCAAAAAGTGTGAGATGACACAGAATATTCAGTGCTGGGAACAAGGATCACTACTTCTCTTCCAAGAACAAATTCATCCTAGGCATCTCCACTGTGAAAACCAATACTGGCTTAGTTTCCTTTCAAAAAGTGCCTGCATCCCTCCCAAACTGTCATAGTAAAATACTCTTCATACTTTAGTTTCCCTATATTAGTCAATTTCAAACTTTTCAATAAAACGTGTACAAAACATTTGAACATAAAACAACCCTATGATTCCCAAACCTCTTTAAAAGAGAGCATAGAGAGCCTTACTTGTGCTCTGCACTCCAACATTTCAGACTCACAGCTTCCAGGACTGAGCACAGCTCTTTTCTGCACACCCCTGGGTTTTGACTGACACATTCACATGCTGCTACTGTTCAAAAAACCTACTTGCCCACGAGTTCAGGTGACTCTGACCTGGTCACTCCCAGAGAACTCAGTCCCACTGTGTTGATGTCTGGCAACATTTCCTCTGACTCAGCCTTGCTAACAAAGCTTTAGTAAGAGGAACTCCAAAGACCATTTCCCAGCTCATTCCCTTCCAGCATGCCGAAATCTCAGGAAGTTGTTTGAACTCAATAACCTCCACACCATTTCCACACAGTCAAAACAGAAGAAGAATAGGCAAAAAAAAAAAAAAAAAAAAAAAAAAAAAAAAAAAAAAAAAAAAATCACATCCTACTCTGCAACCTACAAAATTTGCTCATTCCAGGATTTCTTACACGGAAGACAGTTTAGCAACCACAACAAAGTAACATCACTTCCTTTTCCTCCAAAATAAATGTTGCTGTTGAAAAAGTCCACCTATTCATTTACTGTGGGCAACCTCAGTCAGAACAGGAGCACATCCACAGCCAGGAATCATGCAAGAGCATTCAGGACTATATCTGTATTGATTTCCAGCTGGGGTCCAAAGTTAGGAATTTCCTTCCCCCCTCCTCCCCAGCTGTCCATTGATCTGAGAAGAAAAGAAAAAAATCCAAAAATGTTCACTCACTTCTGTATGTATTTTTGAGATATCTTAATTATTTTTCAAATGTAAACCAAATGATTTTATTTTCCTAACAGCACTTCTAAACGAGCTAGAGCAGTTTGATCCATTGCTATTCATTCCTTTGGACACAGATCCAATCTTTCAGTCACTCTGTGCTTATTGGCTATATGGAAGGTAGAGCAGCAAGGAGCACTAAAGGATTAATTCTCACAATAGTGGGAAGCAGGAGTCCCAGCTCTTGTGGGGGGTGAGTGGGGGAGAAGGGAGAAAGATGAGTGTGTAGGCTGCATCCCTGGTCTTTGGACTTCCTTGCTGTGATTTCATCTTCTGCCTAAAGTTATCTTAAAGAGAACTAGCACGGAAAGAGTGCCCCAATGACTTAAATGTAAAAAGCATTACAGGAATTTTGCTTTAAACCTGCAAAGACTACGAGAAGGGGTTATATGTGAGATAACTCATGGCAGAGCACAGCGGGGAAGAGAAGAGCTAAGGCACAAACAGTTCATACTCTGTTTGTTGTGAGTCACACAGCAGCTGAACAGATTTATGATTCAGATGTTTTAGTGTTGGTTATCAGCGATTAGCTCAAACTCTTAGAAAAACAGAGAGAAAGAGAAAGATTAAGCTTTTGTCCGCTCCAGCCCTCATCCCTCCCTTGCCTGGCAGCAGGGGTTACTGATTGTTTCTGTCCCTTTTTTAACATCAGAATGGCTCTGAGCCACACTCACTGCAGAAGCAGATCACACTGCCAACATCACCAACATTAGACTCAACAGTAATCATTGAAGTGCAACATCATTTACTCAGGTACAGCCTGTGCAAGTGTATTTGTAAAATTTGGTTATATGGCAGCTTATAAGTGTGGGGGTTTTTCCAACCCTAGAGATCATTTGAGACACAGAAAGGGCTGACAAAGGAGGACCGGTTTTGCTGACTTTATCCTCCAACTCTGTATAAGCCCAGTAACACACACACAAGAAGACTTCATGCATCTTTATGGCATTTAACCTCACAACATCCATGTGGGCTTCTCATAGATAAGCTAAGTGACTTGCCCAAGATCACACAGGAAGCCAAATGCAGAGCACTAAAACTGAGCACAACAACTCTCAGGCTGGACCTCTAGCCATTGCAGCATTAATCTGTTTCTAATTTAGTTTAATTGAACTTAATGCTCAGCACAGATTTATGCCAACCCACTATTACATGACGCAGAGCCATACATTAGAGAAAGAGATTCAGGCTTTTCTGTGAATCACGTTTTTAAATGTAAATGTAAATGCAGCTTTAAGGACAAAGTCATCCTCAGCATCTCCATGACCACACTGCAGCCAAACTCCGTGGTTGTGGAGGACAGGGGAAGGAGGACACTGTTCCTTGCATCTGCAGGATGATGTATATCCCTGTTGCACATCAAGGTCCAAAGTCCACGTGGGAGCAAGTGAACACAACACCCAACTTTTCAAATGCTTGGAGACCCTAACAACCCTTTTTTGTAAGAGTCTCTACACTCTTGGGGCAGAGAGAGGGAATCAGCGTAATTTAACAACCTGCAACGTTGACATAGCAGCCCTGGGTTATACTGCTATAAAAACTGAGTTCCCCCACAATACCTTGGTTGTGGTTAAAGCTCACAGAAATATTAGGACTTGCACCTGGATGGCAGATTCCTCTCTTACAGGTCCAGCCAGGACCACTAATCCAAGATGACTCTGGACAAAAGCTTACGTGCTGACCTAGTGTACAGCATAAGCAACAAACATGATGCTCTTGGTTTGTCTCCAACCTCACACGTGCGTGTTCCCTGATCCCAGAGCCTGTCTGTGTGCAGTCCAACATGTCTGGAAGACAAACTGGCTGCACATCTGCACATCAGCGGCGCGGCGGGTCCAACACAGAAAAGGAACATCAGGCTTATTAGGCAGAAGTTCCACAGATCATCCAAGTGATTTCTATCCAAAAGCTTCCAGACAGGAATAGAGGAGGCCCCAGACCTTCCTGGACTGCTTCTTAAAATCAGAGCTGCTCTCCTTGAGATGCTGTGCACGGTGCGAGCAGATTAAGCTCTATTAGCATGAGGCACTTTTGAACAGTACAAGCTAGAACTAAACTTGGAATTAACCGGACTGGTGTAAAATTATACCTTAATGCCCACAGAAACCAGATTAAAAGACAGATGGTGAAGGGGAAATAAGAAAAAAGAAGAGTGGATTGGATATACATATGTGGATTTACATTCTGTGAGCTTGGCACACATCTTAGAGGCATTTTCTATTTCCAGCATAATAGAAAGTTGCCTGACAGTGCTGGTAGACTAGATAAGGGGAAAAAAGAGCAGATGCTTTTGAAAGGCTTTGTAGTATGACTCTTCGACAGAAATTTAGAGATCAAGGTGGGTAGGAGCACTGGAGGAAAAAAGCCCTTTCAGATATGGTGGAAGCATAAAAAGGAAGAAGAAAGAGGAAAAGGAAAAGTCAGGTGAAGCAAGAATAACTGTCAGGGTCCAGATCATAAGCAAAAGAGCAAGGAGCAGAGATGCAGCTTAGGCAGCAGTGTGCAGAACCCTGAAAGTAGAAGCAATATAGTGGAAGCTGTCAAAAATGAAATAATAACAATAGGCATGCTGAGGAAAGGAACGTAAAACTTCAGTATACCTCTGTATGAATGCAGGGTTGATCTACACCATGAACGCTACATGCAGCTCTGGACCCCAAATTTAGGGGAAAAGAAGACACAGAAGAACTGAAAAGCTAGAGTAGGACAACAACAGTGACCAAATGCACGAAACAGCTTCTGCAGGAAAAACAATTATTCAAAACAATAAAAGACTACAAAGCCAGAAATGGCATGGAAAATGAATGAGTGGTTGTAGTCCCTTCTGAAAATAGAATGGACAGACAGAAAATGAAGTTATTAGGATAAAAACAACAAAAAGGAGACACTTCCTTGCACAAGCAATAATTCTTCTGTCTGTCTCTTGGCCACAGAATATTATGGATGCTATAAGAGTACATGGGTTCACAGAAGAAAGGCACATTAACAGAAGGGGGGAAAAACTCTATCAGCAGCTGTTAAATACAAAATGAAGTTTTTGAGCTGCAAATGAGCCAGGGGCCGGTAGCACAGTCTAGGGAAGTATCATTGCTTGATTGCCCTGAGCTGACACTCTTCCCTGGGTATCTGCTATACAACAAGAGACAGGATGCTGGGCTAGGCAGACCTTTGATCTAACCCTGCACATGCATTTTTGTGTACAAGGCAGAAAAGAGTTTGTTATTCCATGCTGAATCAGGCTGGGGATAGTAAAATTTGACCAGGAAAGTACGTGATTTAGAGGGCAAATGCAGAAAACACTGGTTGCCTAGAGTTGAATGTCACAGAGGAAGGAAAATGTGAGGGTCCTAAAAAAAAATAATAAAATCTTGGTACAGCATTAAAACGGAGGACAGAGATTAAACTGTTGATGGCAGGTATGTGCATGAATACAGAAAACTGCATTTCAGATGTAGAAGGGAATAGAGACTTGATTTCACATGACTTGGGATGTAAGAAGGGGGGCAAAAAAAGAGAGGATAAAAGAATAATATTGAAGAAGACTCCCAACATGTAAAAATTCCACTCCCGTACAATGCCTCAAGCTATAAGCAGAATCAAGAGAAAAGAGATGAAAAATGCAGCAAGACACGTTCATTCGACTTCAAGAGGTGAATCTGAGAAGAGGCAGTGGAGATGATCACGTAATCAAGGTACTGGACAGACACAGGGAGATCAGAGTTCATCCCCCTGCTGCACCACACACTTCCTTCATGACGCTGGGTATTTCACTCTGTTGTCCCATAAAACTGAGGGAAATGCACAGGGAAATGCACAGGGAAAGCCATGAGGCTGAATTCTTTGAACATCCAAGATGCACCATGGTGCCTGAAGAAGCACAATTAGGACAGCGAGCACCAGGCACTGCCATGCCATGGACCACGCTTCACAGGCTGCTGGGACCAGCCCCAGTGTGGGATGTAACCACAGCAGCAAGGAGGGGACAGAATTCCATCACAGGGAAATTAAACCCAGTAAGGTGTGAAGGGAAGAGGTTCCAAAGTCAGTCAAAATCTAAGATGCAGGAAGCGCGCTTAAGGATTTGAGAAGTTTGCAATGCCTCTGAAGGGCAGTGCTGAAAACTATAGGAAGGAATCAGCACAACTCTAAGAGGAGGGGCAATAAACAGGAATAATTTGGTATAATGTACCAAGAACTGCAATGTCTGTCTACATCCGAGATGCACTTGAGTAGCCAGGAATAAAGAAACAATGCTTAGCCTAACATTTTCAGTGCTTTCTATTGATATTTTTTTCCCTGCTCCCAAGAATATAAATCTTAAATCATTTGAATATTTACTGTATCATTAAAGGAGCTATAATCAGGCTCTGACTTGGAATACCAGCACCAGTACAAAGTCTACAAGAACAGCAGTACAGCCTGATTGGATCACTGAGGCTTTACTCTTAAATGCTTAAGATACACCAATATCTTTTAAACTTTTCTAATGGTAAATTTGAAATTACTCTAACCAGTAAGAGCTGAAGCTTTCTCTGACTTTTAATCCATCACTTACATTATACTTACAAACACCCAAACCAAATATTTGCCAAGAGGTGTAAAACAACTCCCAGACTGAACTGGCAGAAAACACAGCCCAGAATAGACCTTACTGATAGGATAAATGGAGCCCTGACATGTGGGGAGCCCATCTGCGAGCGACGGAGAGTACGCGCTTCATTCCTGTTTATTTCCTTCACTCTGGATGAAATTTCATGAGTAACTTTATAGCAACACTGCCAGGCTGCTCCCAGCTCCCCCACCTGCATGTCCCCCTGTGCTTGCTCACAGCCCTGGGCACACCAATGGCCAGGCTACAGGAGGTTTTAGGCTTTTAATCTTAAAACTGATTATCCGGCTGAGTTTTCTTTGCTGTGCTATTTTGCAGGTGGATCAGCCTTTCTTTGCCCACCTCACAGTCCCCTGTGACAATGCAGCACAGCACATGGGAGGACAAGGCTGCTGCCAAGCTCTGACCTCCAGCCTGATCACAGACCTGAGTGCTCAGGGGAGTGTGAGATGCTGAGATGGGCCACGCAGGACCTAAAGATCAGAAACCAACCAGAACAGCTGGCTAACTGCAGTAATTCAGGTTTAGGTGCTAAGCATCTCATTTAACACAACTGAACACTAAACTTCATCATCAAACCAATTTAGAAAGTTTTAGTGCATTTTTTAACTCAATTTTTTAACCAAAAGCACTCTAATACAGATCAAAAGCAAACAGTTCATTCTGCAAACAGGAAGAAACAATTATGGTTCTGCAACTTAAAACATTAAAACAAATTCAAGCAAATGTACATTAAAGCCATAAATTGCTCAGACACGTACAGAAGAAAATACTGACTTGAATGTAAAGACTTAATTTGGCTGTAAATCTCCAGCTCGCAGCAAGATCCAGAAATAATCCAACTTTAGCTAATATAAAAGGCAAAAAAATATTAAAATCATACTTAAATGATGCTCTATTGCTTACTTGTTTGAATTAAAAAGTTAAAAACTCCAGTTTTAAGGAACCCGGTTAAGCTGCCCAGAAGTTTGAGGGTAAGGAGTTGTCAAGATACTTAGAAGACCTTTTCAAAGCATATCTCCAGAGTGAGAGGCTGGGCTGGCTACACCAAACAGATGGGTATAGGAGGGGTATAGAAGGGGTATAGGAGGGCATTGAGAGCAGAACTCTGCAGGGGCCCTGGGCAGGCGTCAGTAACGAGCAGGTCAAGAGCAGGCACTGTAAAAACCCAGGGCAGGCTGCCACTGATGCCTGGAGTCACATAAAATTAATTTAAATTGGAAACAAACTGGCCCAGGTAGCGCTCACCCCAGTTTCAAACAATGTTAGGAGCTAAGTGGCACATTGCACATTTTGCTGGCAGCTTGATCATTAAAATTAAATAGGAAGTGGCAAAGCTGCAGGGCAGGTGATACCGTGGATTTGTGTATAAAAAGCAACAGTGAACTTGGGAATTACAGACACTTGTAAACCTTACTTTAGTACCTGGTAAAATGGTTCAACTGGGTAGCTTTTAAAGTTAGATTAATGCCATACAGCAGGCCCAGATTAGCATGGTATTTCCATAAGAAAAACAGGCACATCCGCATTTTCTATAAGGAGCGCGTCAAGACAGTGGTTAAAGAAAAATTGGTAGATATAATTAATTTGAATTTTCAAATAGCCTTTGGTAATATTAATCACCACAGCCTATTAGGGAAACTAGTCATGGGGTGAGAGGTAAACATCTGTCAATAGATTAAAGCTAATTTAGAAAAAACGAACAGCATGAATAAATGGCCAGTTTTCAAGAAGGTTAATGGGGGAAGTCCCAGGGGTGGATACTATGATCAACATTTAATATATTAAATGATCTGGAAAGGGGCATATACAATGTGAAATAGGGAAAAAAATTGTTGCTGATACTGCTCTACAAATGAAATAAAACTAGCAAGAACTAATTGTATAAATCTGAAGGTTCCACCCAAGTTACAGCAAATAAACGTTAGTGCACACAAGTGCAAGGTTATGCAAATTGGCAAGGAGAGTTTGAACTAATTGTAGACAGGGATGGGTTCCACATTAATTGTAACCATTCAGAGAAAGATCTAAGTGGCCTTGTGGACAGCACAGGGAAAACATCTGCTTAGTTTCCAGTCATCGTCGAAACCACAAACCAGATGTGGAGCTTTGTATTAGAGAGAGATAAAGAATAATATGGAAAACACAATTTCTGCCTCAAACATTGCATTCAACCCATTTGCCTTTGTAACAAACCAAAACAAATCAGAAACTTAAAAGTGCAGAAGGAACTGACATAAATTTACAGCTCCAGAAAGATGCACATCTAAGAACTCAGTTACAAAATCCACACATTACAAAACTCAAGACTCATTGAACCCTTGTTAGCATGACTTTGGATGGCCTACAGTCCATTAAAAAGTCTGCTGAATAGGAACTCTAATGACTTTCAAATTTCTGGGCTACGTTCAAGGGGCGGCAAGTAAGAGGTGAAACAATCCAAGCATATGATAACATAAAACAGGCAGAGGAAGCCATCTGGATGCACTTATTCTCTATTCCCACCCTCTTTTTCTCCCAATAGGACAGGAGCAAGGAGTAGTCCAACTAAATAAAAGACAATAGATTTAGAAGTGATGAAAGAAAATATTGCAGCACCCACACTTACAAAAGTAACCCACAGAACTCTTTTGTGCAAGGTATTTATTGAAGCAATAATACTAATAAGATTAAAAACCACAAAACATCAACATTGTCAGCAATTGGAGTCAAGAGAATTCTGCAGTTTTCCCACTTGACTTTGCAGGATTTTTCTCTTTCTTCCAAAGTATCTAACATTAGGCATGACTTGGGACAAGAATGAGAACAAGCTGGGCCAGTGGCCTCATCCAGAACCTTCTCAGAGGGTTCGCAGTGAGGAGGTGGATGGTTTGTACATGAAAGTAGCTCAAAATGAAAGAGGAAAGGAAACAGGGAAGACATGATTTAACTTCATTGTGTGAGTTGCATTCAAGGAAAAGATGCTTTAAGTCACCACAAGAACAGCAGAAAAAAATGCTGAGAAACAGAGCTTTTCATCTTTAAAACATTCCGTTTTCTCTGAAAAGAGGTAGGAGGTAGGATCAACTCTGCAGTTATTATCACCAACTCTTCCATCCAAACCAAATAGAGAATTTTTTTGCAGGTCTTGCCAACACCTTCTTAGCCATTCAGATTAGAGTGAGGACTTGAAAGCAGAATAGCTGTTCCTGAGTTGTGATGTGCACAGACAAGACGGGGAGTGGATGTTGCTGTGATGTTAAAGGGGAGAAGGGCTGCACATCTGCCCCGGAGGTCACAAACCATGGCCCACATCAGGACACTTCAGGCACACAGAGAGGTGGGTGTGAGATTACCAACCTGATAGGCATCCACCACTGAAGTGAAAAAACAGTATTTAATGAGATGCCAGCCTTTTCTCCCTGTCAATGAGGGAAAACATCTCCACCAAAAACTGACCTCTGAGCACATCTGTACAGACTCCAGAGCACTGGCTTGCAAAGCAAAATCATTGTATATTTGCAATCTAATTCCTTCTTATACTTTCCAGTCAATCCCAAGTCACTTGTTCAGCACCTACCCCAAATCTGCCAATACACATCTGAAGCATCCCCACTCTCCTACTTTTTCAAATAATCCCAACATTGGTTACTGAGATGAACCCACTACTGATTCATGATAGTAACACATCCCCTGCTTTGCAATCCCCTTTATTGAGGATAAAATTCAGACACAAAAGGCATATAAAATTCTATTCCTTATCCAGGACTATTTGGAGGCTATTCTCTTCCAGGCACAATGTATTTGTCTTGTGTAAGTGTTTCAAGAGCAGAACATCCTATTACTCCTTAGGAACCCTTCTTTGTGCTTAGAATCACTTTTCTTCTCTTTTCTCCTATTTTAATTATCCAATTTTCTTGGTGTCTCTGTCCTATCCAAGTATCCAATATAGTATCCAACAAGTATCCAATATATCCAGGACTTTCAATATTTCTTTACAATAGGATCATTCTCATGCTGTTATTCTGATTGATACTCTGTACTTCCCCACAATTTTATAAACTTTTTTTGTATCAAGATGTTCAGAAACAAGGTTACACAACAGGGCAGGGGCTACTTAAGGGGCTATTTAAGAAGAAAAGCACCACACTTTCACAACCTCTCTTGATCTAGTGGTCTGCTTTACTCTGTGAAACAATACAAACATGACCCATAGGATTCACAGTGTTTTCAAAATTATAATAAATGCTGGGTGCAATTTGGTTCTCTGAACTGGCAATACACTTAGATTGTGTTCTCAAAGTATCTTCAAGAACTGAAGGTTCGAGCAAATATGAAATACTGATTTTGGCTAAAAGTCACAAGACATGGCACACTTGTTCTCACATCTGGAATGTTCCCACCAACTAGCTCTGGTTTATATTACTTATGTCCACATGTGATAGCATACACTTTCCAACTTGAATTTCTTTATCCATACTTTTAATCCCTTTCTAGGCTCTTGTACTTTTGAGTAGTAGTCCTTCAGCATTTTTTTACATTGATGAATCAATACACTGCCTACTTCTTTCTCTAACTTGTCAGTGAATTTGAGACAGAAACTACTTCTGATCTCTGTGGCACCCTGTTAAATATCCTCTCATGGCACCGTTTAGTTACAGGCTTGCCCAGGGTAGGGAGGGAGGACCTGAGGGGGGTTGGTTATTGCTTTTACAGTTTTCAATATAAATTAAGAGGCACAATTGAGATAAATCAGGTGTTTTCTAATAATCAAGTTATTGTGTTATCTATGTTGAATGACAGCACTTAATACACTGTCATATTAACAGTGTTTCACTCAAATTTCTCAAACAAAGCAGGAAGCATAAAACTAAAAACCTGGCTAAAAGTCAGGTTTTCTTCCATCTGAAGAATTACTCTATATATTTACATGCTATTAATCAGCATGAAGTCTCCCATTTTCAAAGGCACCGTGTTTTGGGCATACCAGAGAAAGCAGTTGGCTGATGAGGGCAGGTTATTGGAAGACAGGACTCACACAGACAAATTTTCTGGAAGCACACGAAGTGTCTGGAGCTCATCCATGAACACCACACCGTGAGCTCTGCAGACCACGTCATGTGCCAGCGGGACAGTGGTGGAGCAGCCTGGTTTCATTTCCTTCCCCACTGCCCCCCTCCCTCACTAGTGAGCCCAGCTCTCTGTGCCACCAGAAGACCTGGTCTTGATTCTGCTTGCTGCTTGCAAAAAAAAAAGACATAGAAAAGGGACTCCAAAGGATCACTCACATCTCTACATGCTGTTAGCATTTCCTTAGCAAAACTGGGATGCCTCACATCTTGGCTAAAGCACAACAGATGAATACATGTGCCAGATCAGGTCAGACCAAAGGTCCATGGAGCACAATATCCTGCCCCAGACAGTGACTAGCAGCAAATACTTGGCGGGTGCAAAAGAATGGTGCAAGCATACCATAAGGCTTCCCCCCTACCAGCTTCCAGCAAGCTGTGGCTTAAGACTTCCTGTGCCAGAGATTGTATCTTTGTGCTTAATTGCCCTCGATGAACTTCACTTCCACGAATTTGTTTAATTGCTTTTTGAACCGATCTCGACTTCTGGCATCCACAACATCCTGTGGCAATGAATTCCAGTTTAATTATGTCTTGCATGAAAAAATACTTCCCTTTTGTGAAGGAAATTACTTCCTTAAGAAAAAGAAAACACCAAGAAAACCTCCCCAAAAACCATCAACCAACAACTATCACTATGTAAGACTACAAGTTCTGGTAGTTTTGTAAGGACTTTTAAAGACACCACTGCATTCAGTTGTCCCCTCTGGCCTTCTGCAAAGGTTACTGCCCGGACTATTAGACAGGGCTGCTGGGAAAAAAAAGGTAGAGTTCTACGTCATGGTGGTGGATGATGGTCCTAAATGAGTTGGCAACTTGTCCTACGTTGAAAACAAATGGCTGCCTACGTTCCTGACTGTTGTATACACTTGCAAAAATCCAGTGTTTCAAGACAGGATTTGCTCCCTGCTAGACTTGGAGAAAGGGTCCTGCATTCTAAAAAGTATCCTGTGTTACACTTGTATAACTTTAGGTGCTGCAACCCAATGCAAATGATCGCAAAGAACATAATTCTTTGCCTTGCTTGCATAATTACTTTTTGTGGGTTAAGCGGCTATTTATTCTCACTGTTTCAGGTCCACAAGAAATAAACTGAAGTACAGAAAGAGAGTGTAGAGATAATATTCTATGAAACCTCTTTCTACTCTCCCCTCCTTTCTCGATAATCCAAACCAAATAGCACAAAGAGTCTTTCTACACGTTGGATTTTTCTGACACAGGGCAACTTTGGCAAACTGTACCTGCCCCTTTCCAAAAGTGAAGTCCAAGGGAGTTAACCAGGGCTGACAGCTATCTCTGTAACAAACCAGAGCACTGGTGGCCTTTGCATGATCAGGAGGAGAGCAGGCACGGCCAGCTGCAGTTCCTCCTCACTGCCAGGTAAAGCATTAACAGGGTTGACTAATTCCCTATCTCCTGTCCTCCTAATCTGCAGCAGTGCTTCAACCAGGCCACTGTGCATTATAAATAGGTCTGCTTAACTGAGCTGAACACCATTTCACTTAACCCAAAACGAATGCAAGTGGCTACCCTGCAGTAACACACACCAGTTCCTGGATTCTTGCAGGGGCTGCTCACACCAGCACTTCCAGGTGCAGCCCTCACAGGTTTCACACCATAACTATAGCTGTTAAAAAATTATTGTCCGAAAAACTGTGGGGCGATCTGGTAATTCTCTGGAGACACAAGAGGAGGTCCTAGAGGGTTTTGAAGACTCAGGCATTTTAGCCTTTAGTGCACAGCCAGAGGGTTAGCAGCCTAAACAAATGCTTCCACTGCAGGCAAGACACCTTATCCTGTGCCAAAGCACTTGCTAAGCTCATCACAGACCTTGGGGCAGAAGCACAGAGGAGAAGGGGAAGGGCAATATCCAGGCGGGATCAAATTCTCCTGTGAAGACTGGGGAAGCTGACAGCTGGCAAGCATTGCCCTCCACATGTTTCAGAACACTCCTCCTCACGTTTTACCTATTTTTGTTAGTATTTATTGCTGATGTGCCCCAAGAGTGAGGCTTGGGGCCAACTTCTCTGGATGGGTGACAGCAACCAAAACAATAACCAAGCTCAGCATTTAGTTCTCCTGAAGCCAAGCCCTTCCTCTTCATCAGCTGAACACAGAAGTGCACTCAAACCCCATTTTATTTATTTATACACGTTGCTGCACTCTCTATTCCTGGCAACTGGTGCTCATGACATAGTGGCCTGGGACATGCTGGAACAGGGCTCTGGGTCACCTTGTAAGTGGTGGCAGCAGCTGCCTCCTGGATCAAGCGTCTATTAACCAGCAGCTCGGAAGGGCTCTAAATTAAGTTCTCTGCTCCATTCCCACAGAGGGGGAGGGAGAAAAATACACCACCACCAAATCCTTATTTTCTTGAGCAGGACTCACTGAAGTCTCCCCAGTGCTTCCTCCAGTACTTGCCAGGATAAACTGCCCAAGTCCTGGTTTCTGCCGCCAGCCCTCCGGACTGTGCAGGGCCGCTCGTTATTCCAGCTGCCGTGGCTTTTCTCGAGCTACACGGCCTTTTTTTGGTGATTGTTGGTGACATGCCACTCCTCTGACAGCACAAATCCAGCCCTTGGACTGTCTGTGCCTGCAAGATGCCTGCACAGTCCCTACAAATCCTGCTGGCAGGGCTCTGGGCACCAAGGGTGCTCGGGCCCAATATCAGTCATTTAGGAGGGGAGACTGTATAAATAGCTGGTGTGCACATACTCTGGAGGAGCAGCAGGGAAGGAGAGAGGGAGGGACAGAGGGAGGGGGAATCTGAAGTGTTGGGCCCCAGCTGTGAACTCCTCTTGTTTTTGTTTTAGGGTAATTAATGTTCCCTTGAATAGAGCCAGGGCATGGGCTCCTGTTTCTGCAGCTTTCAGTGCTATCAGCAGCCCGGACTGGACTGGGCTGGGAGCGGCGGGGGGAGGTTTGTGTTTCCTGCCATCCCCAGTAAATGAGGCAATGCAAGCATGGGGGCTGGAGGCAGGGCACAGCCGGGGGGACCCACCCGAGCCCTCCAGGCCCCGAGAACCTGCTCCCCAGAAACCTCTCCAGAGAGCCACTCACCCCTTCCCACTTTGCCATACTTATTAATTTTGCTGCCAAGGCAGGGGACCCTCGTAGCCCCATCCCGCCGCCCCTCGGCCTGCTCCCCTCTCCCACCCCAAGCTCCCCTCACGCCTGAATTAGATACATTCCCCCTGCACTCCCAGACGTCTCCATCCCCTCGTCCCCTGACCGAGCAA
>VZRZ01002565.1:1021666-1043977 GCA_013398175.1 Climacteris rufus
GAGGGGGGCCCCGGGGGACGGGGGTTTGTTTCGTCCCTTTGTTGGAGCTCCACAGGACCGTCCAGCTTAGTCTCCAGCCAACTGCTGAGAGTTGCCGGAGTCCGGGAGCAAATGTTAAAGGGGCTGCCTTTCATCTGCAGGCTGATCCTGCTGCCTTTTCATTTTATTCTTCTAGCTTCTGGGATGTTACTTGCTTACACGCCCCCACACCCACCCCGCTATCATTCTGCATGCATGTTTTTGAGGGAGCAGGAGCTTATTTTCCATGTCCTTGTCTCTTCTCCTTCCCTCAGCAGCTTCTCCCGTCACCAGCACGCTCAGCCTCTGGGAGGTGTTTTTTTTTTTTACCACTGGCCTTTTTTTCATCCTTGAACCTAAGATACCATAAACCAAATCTGGTTAGGGGCAAGTCCTGCTTGTGCAGCCCATCCCTTCCTTGCACACTCTTTGGTGTATTACAAGTTTTACTCCCCATATGTCTGGGGAATGAGTAACTACCTAGAACATACCACCATCAAATTAAGAGTATTTAAAATAAAAGGAAAAGAGAAGAGACTGTTTGGCAAAAGAACTAAGTAACTCTAAAGAAAAAAGAAACGTTTCGAGCACTCTTGTGCTTTGAGTGCTCTTGTGTTCCCCACATGTAGGACTGGAAGACAGAGGATCTGGTCTGTGTTGCAGACTGCCCACCCTCACGCACCCAGCTTCTGGCACATCACCCAACCCTTCTGCACCACACTGTGCCTCACCTGCAACACCAGGACACTGCTTGACTCCCAGGGACCCTGCCTGTCTGCACTCATTAACCAGCCACTAACACTTAGGATTCCTGGGTTGAAGGAGACATGGAAATAACAGAGTGCATTAAAGTAGGGATGTTTACCTGCACCCTAAAGTTCTTAGTTACCAGCTTGGGAACAGCTGAATAACAGAGGATAGCCCAAGGAGAAGTGAATCCAAACACACCACTTCCTTCATTTACCAAAGCCCGTACAACGTGCTTGCAAATCTTGTGGCTACATATATTTTTGGACAACTGTAGTTAGTTACAGGTTTTCTAGCAAGCTGCCAAGACTGTCCTCTGTACTTATGTGTGAGCATTTCCCAGCTATAGCTTGTTGCAGTCCTCAGTTTAAAGGACGGACAGGGCTTAAAGGAAAAAAAACAAGTAAAAAAATCCTACTTGCTTAGCAGCTAAGTAGCCATTGTCAATTCCACACATTTCACAGCACAGAGGGCAGGAGCTGCCTGAGATCTGATGTATTCCTCTCATCACCTTGCCTCCATAACTCTTCCTTGTGGAGGAGAGCTGGATTCATTTGCTTCCCAAGTCAATCAACAGAGTTCATGAGTCAGCCAAGGGAATGCTGAAAAGCAAGAGGGTACACTCCTGCCCCCAGGAACTGATTACACTGCCTCTTAATTGTTCCCAGATTCTATTATCCCCGAAGAGACCGGAGCAGCAGCAGCACCAGCCAGCTTGTTGACAACATCCACTCCATACACAGCCGACCTCATCAGACATACAGAAATTTGCATTTTTGCAATCATGGATCTGTTGAGACTACAATAGCTAGGTTATTAAAAATAAAAAGTTAGGTTTTACACATGTCTATCAGAAAAATCATCTAAGTCAGAGCTGCATATCCTACAATTTTGAGTCTGCCAGTAATCACACAGTCAGAAAGCCATCTGATACCAGGACACTTCAAACCAACAACCAGTAAGGCACTGCGCATATTGCTGATCCAGACAATTCCCTCCATTCGCATTTCCTTCAATTCCAGTAGCCTCAATACAAATTTTTCCCCCTGTTCCCTTCTGTCTTCACCCAAGTGAGGACACCCAAAGCTTTATTTCACTCTTCACTCATTGCTAAGTGGTGTATTTCAGATTTTATATTGCCACACAGCCTCACTTATTACTACTTCTTTCATGTATTCCGTGCAGGCTGCTGAATGCAACGGTTCAGGTGACAGCGTGTGAAGAGGGAAATGCTGCATTAAGAACCATAAAACCAACCTGAGGTCTGTCCCATTATTCAAACCCTTTACAATAGTTATAAAATGAGTAATCACATCTCCATTACGCTTCATTCAGCACACGGGAGTGTGAGACTAGGAAGTAAAGACAGCTGTTCAATATTGATTTTTATCCTTCTTATTCTTTATGTATCCCTATGCCTAATTTGCTGCATTGCTTCCAAGCCTGGCCACCAAATAAGCTATTAATCGCTTCACAGACCTTTTTCTGTGGTGGCCTCCATGCAGCATCTCAATCCAATAAGCATTAACTCTTTTCTCAATCTATTTACAAGTTAATGATTTTTAATCTGATTTGACAAATGAGAAATTGGTGAGGAAAAAAATTCACCAACACCAGCAAAATTCACCACTCTATTTAAGCAACCAGTGGCTGCAACTCTATTTGAGGTAGCTCCCCCCACCCCTGAAAAGAATCCCCCAAGCCCCATCTTTGGCATTTTTATGGCAGCATTTAAAACACAACAGAGACTTAATTGTTATTTTTCCCAGGGCTGGGAGAAGGTGGATAGGTAGCAATACACCCCAGAGGCAGGGAAAGCAAGTAAGAGTAAGGTGCCTTGTCCAGAGCCACCCAGAGAACCTGTGGCAGAGGCTGGCTCTTCCCTGCAGCACTGTTACCGATTTCAACTTCAGCACCATTCAACAGTTTCTAAAGCTCAAGCTTGGCAATACAGTTAAGATGTTTCAGGATTAATCAGAAATGTCAGAGCAATACTGAGCCTAAACTCAACTCTGCCACTTTTAACACATCTCCCCGTTTTGACTCTGTACTGGCAGCATCCATGGCTGTTCCTCAGCTGGCTAATTCAGCAAATGAAAAACGTGTCCTTATCTGGATCATCTGGATGACCAGCTGCTGGGAATGGAGACACATGGAAGGAGCCAGAACCCAAGCCAGAGCTCTGGAGCACAAACGGGTGAAGGAGCCTTTGCCCTCTTTGTTTCAGCTGATGCAGTAACTTATGCCAGTCTCCCTTGGCTTCACCTAAGCTCTTTCTCAGCTCCCACAATAGTTTGGGAGCCATTGTGTTGCCACAGCTGAGGAGAGGCACATCTCCTGAGCTGCTTTGAAGGACAGCACTGCCACCCAGGCAGGTAAATGAAGGTTTCTTTTGAGAAATGACGCATGAGCAACTCACCCAGACTCGTAAGTCTCTGCAAAAAAATGAACGCTGAGACTGAACATGCAACTCGACACCAGTATGTTTCTGTTGGCAAAACCCATCCTTGTTCCTCTATTCCTACTCCTCTTCCACTCATTTTAGGGCTTTATTGTAAACCAGACAACCAAAACAATTTTAGTTAAAAAAGAAAAACAAACCAAAACCCCTCCAAAATTTAGCTTCCGAACTCTGGATCATTCCTTCTCCTTCCTGCATAAGCACAACCCCACAAAGTTGAACTGGTGGATGAAAAGGAACTGTGATCTCTTAGGGTAGGAGTGGGGAGAGCTGTGCCTTGCCACTGGCTAGATAGATATGGCAATACACCCTCATAAAACCAGCAGCCATCCTTTTTTTTCCTGTAGAAGCCTCCACCTCTCATATCCTGCCCACCTTCAAACTTCTTTAGCAAATGAGGTGAGAACCACACAGGCAAGAGCTTCCTTCAGTGCACAGTCTTGGTTTATACTCTCAGCACCATGTGCCCTACAGAGTAAGCCCATGGAAAAAGCAAATCACCCTGTAATTAAAACCAATCATCATCTACAGGTACAAGGCACTGAATTAAAGGTTGCAGAGACAGCTGTAAATCTACAGTTTCCTGTCAAGTAACTGAATTTGCAATCATTTAGCATCACTGTCAACACACAAAACCCCCAATAATGTACAACAAACCCCTCACTATCGTGTCACAGCAGTGATTTGAAGCAGTCACGTTCTCTACCATCGCTACCACTTGAGCTCAAGTACAAATTACATTAGCAGGCAAGCAGACAATGTTGGTCTTTGAAGCCAGCACTGCAGGATAGAGAGGCTGGAAATCATGCAGGAACACCCCCATTTTACGGGCAGCCTTACCCAAAGATAATGGGTAGCAGTTAGAAGTGTTGGGTTTTTTTTTCCCCAGAGCTAAGTTAGTTCTTCAACCAGTTACATGATGGTTAGCAGCTGGATTTGCATGGTATTGCTACTGTTCACAACCACGCTGTTAGGAAGTTCTGGATTCTGCTTCCAGCTGATGACATTTTCTATATTTACAACAGCATTGAAGGTGAAGCATTGTGAACAATAATCAGGCATGCCAATATTTTCCTTATTAAAATATAAGAGTCAAAAAGTGAGGTTTAAGTTTGATGTCTTGTCTGAGCTGGTACACTCAGTTCCCCATCATCACCCATGGAGAAAAGAGGGAAACACCTTCAGAGTGATTCATGTCATTCTAAAATAGACTCCTCTCATCTCTCAAAGTTCAATTTCTTTCCACTGACAGTGATAAATGCCTGCATGATCAGTCTGACATGACAGTCCACTTTGAACACTAAATTATTCTTGCCCCTTTGCTCATCCCCACTGCTTATTCAAACTCCATACCCCAGTATGGTTGGCACAACTATTTGCCAGGCCACTCCATAAGCCATCTCATGAAACTAATCCAGGCAAAAAATAACTGGAGGGAATGGGAGTTGAGGTGTTTTGAGTTTTTTTATCCACTGTCAGATCAGCTGCCTGACCTGTTTCAGTGTAGCCCCAGAAAGAGTTGCTTTGGCACACCTGAGAAGGTGCTGATAGGGATATAGGAGCTAGATAATCACACAGATTTCAGGCATATAGGAGTGGATGAAAACAAGCCATGTATTAAAGGACCAAAGGCCAGAACACATGGCTATCTGTTCTCAACAATAAAACAAATAAAAATCTTCCTGTCTGACCTAAGGCATTTCTCTCAGGGCAACAGCTGCTATTCTGTGTGTTGCTTACCCACAGGTCCCATTTGGAGTGCCTGCATAATGACTCCTGAAGTAAGGTATCTGTGCACAAGCAACAATCATCCCTCAAAGGCAAAGTATTCCCTACAGAATGAAAAAAAGAACTGGCAGTTTCCAACCCTTATTGTCAGTCACAGTTCGAATGGCGTTTAAAAAAAACTAGCAAAAGGTGTATCCCTGCTTCAGAAATGAGAGCTCCCCTTTTGCAGAATTTCAGCAGTTTTAGATCATGTGTTGCTAAATATTCCTTTAAAACAACTCTTCTCACAATTCTGCTCTCTTTTTAGGGAATGTGAAAAGGGAAATGAACAGAGGAAAGCATTATGCATTCTTCAGATCATGGTTAACCCGACCTACTATTGGTGACAGCCTTAATCCAACAAAGAGTTTGGATTTGAGACTTCCAGAGGTACATTCTGACTATATATATTTGTGATTCTGTACTGGGGTTTCCTTATCAGTCTTTTCTGAAACCAAGTCTTGACTGGCTTTCCTCTCATAATGGTCCTCACAGATCATTTACAGCTTCAAAATCTCAGTCTCCATTTAGCATCACCTCTCCCTGTGCAGTCTCACTCTGTTTTCCATGTATGACATAGCACAAAACCAGGAGCACAGCATGAGCATTCAGAAAAAGCAGCAAGCAAAGCCATGACACCAGGGTGGCAATACTCCACCCCTCACGGCTAAAGGAATGTGATGAACAGGCACTTAGGGCTGGATTCATGTATGCCAAGAGGTCCACAGAAAGGTAGGGGTGAATAATGTTCAACATACCTTGGACCTTTTGATGGAAGAAGGAGGAATTAAGATACCCTCTCTCCAAGCTTCGGCAGGTGCTACCCCCCCATCCAACTTCTTATCATACCCAGGAAAGAAAGCAGAAAAATAAATCAGGGAAATCAGGATGGTTCTTTACTTCCCAGCTATAGTAGAAAGGACAGCAGAGGACAGGATTCCCTCTCTGGCTGCAGATGAACAAGCCACTCTTCTGGTGCCACAGGTCAGATCTTGTCCCTCCTACAGGGGGAGGAATGGAGATTCACTTGTCCTCTCTCTGGGCAAAAATCCTGGACTACAAATAAGGGGTTCTGTTTGGCAGCTGGGTACTGGTCCTAGATATTATCAAGCATGTCTCTGAAATAGGAAACATCACAGAAGAAAACATCACCCAAGTACACAAGTTCCTCTGTTTCTAAGGAACCAGAAATATCCCCACATCATTCAGCATCTCCTACCCATCCCCTGCCCCTGATCCTGTCTCTGCCAAGTCTCTAGGCCAAGGTTAACAGGCAATGTGATAACTTTTGTGCAGTACACCCAGCAAACTCCTCAACATCCAGGCACATTCTTTAGGCTTAATAGTCTGTAGAGGTTCCTGCTAATTTTTGTGAGTGGCAGGGGAAATAAGCACTCAAAAAAAAAGATGGGGAACTTGCAGAGCCCCTGCCATTTGCTTGGCTCAGACACAACTTCAAGGACTGCTGTAATTGTCTAGAAATCAAACAAGTGGCTGATAGCACCAATTAACACCTTCCAGCATAACAATACCTTCATCTCATCTCTCCCCATTCTCTCAACAGCTTAACATATTGGCACTCCGAACGACTCCTGTCCCAGACAGCAGACAAACAGTAATGTGGAGGGGAGTGAGGAATGAAGGTGTGTGCACAGTGTCCTAGCATAAGTGAGGCAGCACAAAGTGCTAGCAGTTGTAAAATACAATAGAATAAAAGAAATCAGAACTTGGCTTGAGACAGCCGAGAAGGTAAAACCAATCTATAGAAATATTTTTTTTATTCAGACTCAAACCACTTTTTTTTAACAGCTACAAGATGAGAAAAATGTTTAGAGTCTTCCAACAAAGAATACAGTGCCCTCTGCACACAGAGGGGAAAAAGCCATACGAATAGAACCGTGTATGTGAGATTCCCAGGAATAAAGCAAAGCCAAGCTTGTGGATGGGCAACACCTATCAGATCAGCAGCTACAACCAGAAAAAGTGAACAGCTTTGGATTGAGTGCTCTTAGGGGTTTGGGGTTTTTATCCTCCCAGAACTTGTGCTACTATTTCAAATAATAAAACAATTATCCTTGCCTGAAAAGAAGGCTAATTACCCTTCCCAGTGACACTGCCCATCTACCTTCAGACACGCTGGAGGGGTAGCTGCAGCTTGGGTGCATTCCCACCAGGGAGAAGCCTGAGGCTCTGCTCCTCAGCAGAGCAGGGAAGGAAGGACAGGACGGCTGCTGGGAAAGGAGCAGTAATCCCAAACCGGCTAAACCAGGCCGCCTTCCACCACTGCCCGAGGGCTTTCGCCTCCAACATTGAAATGCTAATCTGACTTTGTAAACCCATAAACAAAAACAAAGAGGAGGACACAAGAGGTAAAAAGCCTCCCTGAACTCCAAACTCAATCTCCAGCATTCAGGCTCTGCCTGACAGAGCATGATTTTACCCACAGGAGTGGGTCACACAAGCTCCGATAGCAAAATTGCTGGCAGGCAGCATCTTTATGGTCAGATGCATTTAAATGGCCACTTCCACCACACGCTGGAATATCCTTTGTTTCAGAAATCTCCAAAAACAGCTTTCTACTGCAGCAACAGGCCAGACACAGTTCTGCTAGCCTTACTTATTGCCCTTTTACAACAGGACACCGTCAAATATTAATAATACTAAAACCTAACTGGCTTCTGCAGTGGGGTTCCAGTTTGACCTTGCATGTGCTGTACCCAATTTCCCTGCCTCCCTAAACACACACTTTTACAACCTACACCTGCCCATTGGTTCATAAAATGGGGGCAAGCACCTTCCCAGAGACCCGGGCTGGGAGCTGGAGGTGGAAACACAGATCTGGGTCTGACACAGGAAGGCACAGGGGAACGTAGGAAGGACAGCAAAGGCTGGCTTCTGGGGAGAGAAGATCCGAGGGCGTCCCAAGATGCTAAATCTCCGAGATCAATCGGGACACAAGGACATCCCAAGTCTCGCTGGCTGTTCTCCCTGCTCTTCCTTCAAACCCTGTCAGCATACCCACATCTGTAGAGTCAGCAGAGGGGGTCGTGTCTCACCAGCGAATGCTCCCTGCCAGAGGGAGCACTGAAACCATCTAATTACCCTGAAAGCTGCCCTTTTGTTTCCCATCCTCCCTGTTTTCTTCTGTCTCCTGACCTGTTTTCGAAGGCATTTTGGACTGCCTGTCATGTGGAAGCCAGATTTTAAAGACAAAGCAGTGGCTCAAGATATTTATCCCTCTGCTGACTCCAAGGACACTGATGCTATAACCAATCTTCAGGGAAAAAGAGGACAGAGTCAGCAACATGGACCACGGGTATGGGGAAAGCTGTTCTGCATGCTGCAGCAATTCCTTACTGGGGTAGCTGAAGCCAACCGTGGTTAACTTAGGCCAGAAGGTCCAAGGGCTCTTCTCTGCCAAGTTTAGCTTTGGATGACAGTGAAATGTGCTTAATTTGACAGTTTCATTTTAACATGTATGGGCAAAGTCTAGAAGGAGACAGTGGCAGCAGCAAGGGAAGGGAGATGGATTATTATAAGGTAGCTTTCCTGTTGCCTCAACCCAGTGCTTAGCACCAAAAATGGATACAAAAAAGATTATAGATGCTGACTCTTCACCCTAGCAATGAAATGATCAAACACAGAGTGTCTTCAACATGGTAACAATACTCTCACACGTCGTAAAAATTAGCCTTTCACTGTATATTTCTAACTGCCACACCTCTAAGATTATAGAAGCTGAAAGCTTGGGCACAGCATTGGGGCTGGAAAACATGAGGGACCTTTCCATTTATTACTCTTTTAGCATTTTTTTTCAATCTATAATAAAAGAAAGTTATGGCACTGGTATGACTCCTGGTTCCTCCTCGAGCTATTGGAATTACCCCCTTGCGAGCATGTGCAAAATGCAGTTCCTCGAGCGGACTCTGCAGCAGCAGAGAGAAATAGGTGGTCAACAAGAACTTCAGTCAGTGGAATCCTGCCAAATGCATGGGGACAACCTGGCTTGTGCCTGTGTGCCCATGGGGACAGGAAAGAATAATGCTTCAAAAGTACAGGAGAGCACCTCCTGGTCTCTGACTGTTTCTCCTCAAGAACTGTCAAGTTCATCTTTCTTTAAAGCTCTCTGCTTTTCACCAGGTGATACTAAGCCATGGGCTGGTTTACTGTGCAAGCCTTGGCATCAATTTCATAAGCCCGGTGCATTCTTGAGGCTATCTGGAGACAGGATTTGTTGGTAGAACACAGCCAGACATACTGATCACATAAGCAGGTATGCCAAATGCCAACTAAACTGAAAGGGTAAAAAAGTGCATCGCCTTCTCCTCTCCAGGTCCTTGATAAGGCCACTCAGGCAGTCCAGCAGTGGCTACTTCATGACCACCACCCCCTACTTCTCGCAGTCCCCACACTGGGGAAGCTGCCCTCTCCATTTCACACAAGTGCATCCCAGGCATGCAGGGCAGTGAAGGGTTAATTTAATTAGTTCTGTGTGTGCTCAAAGAATTACAGGCAACTTCATTTAATTATTAAGTAGCCAATCAGGTAATCTCTGTATCTGATTAGCACGCTAATGAAATAATGTCTTCCAGTTCAAAGCTGTCATTCCAATCAGGAGACAGCCCTTCAGCTAGAAGGAAAAGCTGGCCAGGTTTCCATGGGCTCAAGGCTTTGGATTTTGAAGAGGGGATGGGAGCAGGGAGCAGAAACCTCCCCACCTTCCTTCTCCTTTTCTCTGCCTCTGCACAGAACAGCGAGGCTCCCCCTTCCAGCTGGGCAGGCACATTGGTTCCAGAGAGGCTCCCTGACGCTTCAGGCAAGCGTCCTGCGTCACCACCACCCCGCAGCCCTTCTCTCCTGCTCCCAGATGCACAGGGAGGCTCCAGTCTCCCCCAGCCTGGAAAGTGCCAGGCCATTAGTGTCGTGCCTGGGCACTGCCAGCTGAGAGATCTGCTAAATATGTGGGGCATGGCTCTGCTATGGTCCGCATGGGAGAAGAGTCACACAGCAAAGCCATTATAGCACGAAGAGGAAGCCAGAAACCTTCCTCCCTCCCCCATGCCACGCTCTGCTCCTGTGTCATATGCAGTTATTTCCAGCCTGGGGAAAAGTGCAAGGCGGCAGCTGTCACACGAGGCAAGGACTTGCCCCTTTTAAACAGGGATTTCAGGACTAAATGACCCATTACAATTAACACAGCTGCAAGAACTGGGACACTTCCACACAGCCCAAGAGGGACTTTGGGAGTGGGGGAGGAAAGGAGGAGACAAGCAGAGTAGGATCATACTTCCAAGACCTGGTGTGGAGTCTACCACCCCTCCACCTTTAAACATTAGCTCAGCTGTCCTCTTCCAACTGCTACTGTTCAGCCTGAGCACAGCAGGGCAGGATGTGCAGCCCAGCCAAAGCCCGATACACCACCTCCTCCACTGGCCCCTGACTGAAACTGCTCCTGCTCACACCCAGCTCGAACTCCCTTTCCCAAACAGCACTACCAGCCACTCCACTACACCATGGCTGCTTTGTGCATAGCTGCACACAGGCTAACTTTTAATTAGCTAGCCCAGGTTTATCAGAGGAGCTGCAGCAGGATGTGGTTCAGCACGACCAAAACGTCCCAGCATCTATCCGAGGAGCCTGGCAGATGTTGCTGTCCAAGCTCCAGCCTGTGCTGCTACTTCCTCCCTGCCAGTTTAAATGCTAACTTGTCTCCAATTGCCACAGCTGCCAGCGTCTTTGTGTTTCTGAGCTCTAGATCACCTTCCCGATGATGTTTCCACTCTGGCAGTGCCCAGGAAAAGAGCAGAGCCTCTGGGATGCTCACACCAAACAGCACTAGTTTTAAGTCTCCACTCTGAAAACAAATACCAAGAGAATCACAAGAGGAAACAGAAAAACTGCGAGCAGTCCCCAGCAGCCAGCCCAGCCAGCTGGCTTTCTATGAGAATGCTGAAGTGTTGACACTTTTTGTTGACCCTTTTTTATTGAGTATATCCCATGAACGAGAAACAGCGCTGCTGAGAGGGAAGAGACACATCTCCCTCTCTTCTCTCTGCTGTCTACAGCCATTCCAACTGAAGGGAACTGGTTAGATCAAGAAAGTCCAAGCACAATGAAGCATCCACTAATAATCAAGCCCTTCACAGCAGTCTTCCTGCCAACTGGCTATGTTCAAGGCAATGATTATAAACTGTAGTTGCTACTCCAAGGAAAAACAACATAACATCATATGGTGGTCCTTAAATCCTGAAACCAGTCCTGCTGACAAAAAAAAAGTCAAGTCTTTCTAACTGCCTATCCCGAAAAAAACTCAGCCCTGAAATCCAAAGCTGGGTTCATCCCAGTTTGTGTTTCACTAGTCACAAAAAAAGCCCCAACCCAACCAACCAAAAAGTGATAAATCTTCCATCACTAAAGTTAGCAGAAAATTCTAAAAGTGCTGGGAGGGTGAGTTTTTAATGCCTCCCAAGACATTTTTGTCACCCCTCTACCCCTCCTGCTCAGGAGAAGCTGGCAGGGCAGGGCAGCCCCAGCACTCATTAACCAGCACGCAGATGCAATTCGAGCCCGACTTAAGCACAAGCGACTGAAGCGGCCACCTGGGGACCCGCATTCCTTGACAGCTCTGCCGCCCCGCACATTCCAGCCCCCTCATCCCCCGGCCCTGAAACCGAGTCAGGGAGGCACAGCATGACCTGATCTCCACCTCTGATAGCACCGAGCCCTGTCCCATCCCCTCTTGCCACCCTTGCCACGATCAGCCCAGATGTGCTGCCTCCCCAGCTCCCTCCACGAAAAGCACAGAGCAAGGATAAAGATACCCACCCAGGCACGTGCAGGGACACCCTCTCAGTGCCACGGCTATTTGCAGATCAGCCATCATCCAAAACTTCCCAAAATGAGAAAGTCCGGGCATTTGGCAGGTCAGATGTTTACTACAGAGAGCAGTTTGTTTGACCAAGGGACTCGCAACACCCTCCCAAATTACACACTGCCCTTTATGGGATGCCACAGCAGCTGGAATCAGCTCACTTCTCACATTCCTTAATAAGCACTTCCATTGGAGAGCAGGGTGGATGCAGGGCATCAGCTGCAGTTCGTCATAACCGAGAGCTGGGCTCCCTTTCCTCATGCTCCCAGCACTATCTGCAGCCTAAGAATATCCAGCACCACCCACCCTGCTGGGGCAGGGGGAGTCAAGTGGTCCGAGCTCCCAGGCATTACAGGTCTCCCGGTTAGAGGAGACTTTCACTCTGCCTCCCCCAAGCAGCAGCCTTCAGCGGGGCCCCTCGATAGCTGGTTGAGATCCTACAGATCATGGAAAGATAATCCATTGCACTACTAATGCACTACTGCAGCTGTCCATGGAGAAAATCCCCTTTCAAGCAAAAAAACCCCCTCAAGCCCTTTGATCCTCTCCAACTCACAATTATCTTAAGGGCAAAATAGTCTTCAGTGCCTCGGCACCTTGTATCAGGCTGAAAGAAAGGAAATCGAGACTGCTATTCCCTGTTTATTCTACATGGCTGCCCTGTCCGACCAGGCAAGCCACTCCAGCCTCTTCAGCAGAGGCAAACAAATCCTGATGGATAGATATCTGCATTGCTGGGTGACCAGGGCCTCAGGAAAACTTTTCTTGGGGGAAAATGTTTGTGTTTTGTTTTTAAAGAAAAGCCTGAATTTCTAAAAAAGACTTTTGCACTATTTTTGTATTTTTGCAAGACTGCCAGCTACAGTGAAGTTCAACTAATTTCAGCTGCATGTCCGGGACTGACTGTGGAAGCCACAATTTTACAGCCTCCCCATCTAACTTCAATTTAAAACTTTTCTAACCAGAATGCTAACTTAAAAAAGAAAATTGAAAAGTAGCAAGGCTTGATACAGCCCAAAACCCTTTTACAGAGGGTTTTACTGATAAAGGCTCTTCCCCAGGTGCCCTCACTGCTGCATGACCTCTTGTTACCTGTGCAGGCTCACTCCACCTGCTACCCAGGGCTGCAGTGCGATAAGCGTTTCTTTCAGCAGAAGTGTCATCTATAAAAAGCCCTTCCCCTCCCTGCTGCCTGTTTCCATTCCCTTGTCACTGCACAACCCTTTCGTGGGGGAACCTTTTCTGGTGAGACAGAGCTCACTTTAAAGGAAAAAGTGTTGTGGTTTTTAATCCATGAGCATTTTGCCGCCATCCGTGACAGTGGCAGAGGCTGCCGTGGGCAGGCAGCTTGAGAATTGATGTCCTCAGGTTCCACCAGTCACTGCTCAAGAGTCCTTGCTAACAACATAGGGAAAAACAGCCATGTGATGTCAAACTCTCCAGTAAAGAATATAAAAATATGAAAGGAAAAAAAAAAAGTCCCTTCTCTAATGCTCTGAAATCCTATTAATTTCAGAAGTACTGCACTTCATACAACAACTTTTAGAAAAATCATCTAAAAATCCCAACAAAGTACTACTCCTTGTGCACATTTCTCCATCCATCAACCACTAATAGTTTTTGACTTCTGGACTGACTCAAGCTAAAGCAACAGGAGTGCTGGAGCCTTGGACCCGCTCTCGTAGAGGGAATGCTCAGCATACTTGGCCCCTGCAAGCTTCCCAAGCACATTTACCTGCCAATTCGCACATGTGGCCTGGGAGCTGCATGGGACAGGGCATGATCTTTGCAAGAGGAGGATGCAGTAAAGAGAAGCAAAGAGAAGCACTGAGAAATGTCATATGCAGGGACATGCAGGGCTGCCATCTTCCATGTTCAGATTGGGAACCCATCTCAAACCAGGACTCACTTTGACTTACAATGTAGCTTGCATTTGAAAATGCATTTGTTTCACTTCTACAGAGAGCGCTTAATGTTATGTATTCAGGGGACACGAAGAGACTTACATGGTGGGCCAGCAAGGGTTAGGCCTATGTGAGGTCACAAAATACCACAAGAAAGCATGGAAAGGGTATTTTTTCTTGGTTATTTTTCAGCATTTGAACCTTCCCAACACACCAGAAGAGGGAGCCTTTGACTCCTCTCCCATGTTCATCATTTGTTTTATATTAGCAACAATGACAAGCTCTATTAAGAGTCAAGCTCTTTAAGTGAACTCTCGCCCTTTACCTCCTAAGACAAACAAAAAAAACCAAGCAAGAAAAAACCAACCCTCCAACCACAACCCTCTTTGCCTTGTGTTATGGATATATAAATATTTTTGCTGCCACACAGCTCCCTACATACAGGGCCCACCAGAAAGGAGAATACTAGGTCTGCCTTCCAACCCTTTGGCCATACAAATCTCCAGCCCCTTTACAGCAGGCTTAGCTGGAGAGAAAGAGCCAGAGAATTAATGCCTTTACCAATGAGCAGGAAAAAGACCCTCCAGAGCTCCTTTTACATCACCAGCCCCAGCAAGCAGAACTAAACCCCGGCTAGAGTTTCAAGAGGCACAGCGTGTTGAGCCGGCAGCTTGCAGCCACCGAGAGCAGGAGGTCCCGCTCCCACCACGGAACTACAACCCCCACAAAATCCCGGCCAGGACCCAGCGAGCAGCTGGGATGGTGCCAGAAAAGGGGCAAACCACAGAGTCAGAAGCGTGGCTGAAGAGAGGGCTTGAAAGGGAGCGAGATCCTTCTGGCAGCCAAGATCTTTCTGGCAGCCGGCAGCCCCCAAAAAGCAAAGCTTCGTGTTTCACTGCCCCCTCAGCAGCGCATGTGCCCTCCTTCCCACCAGGCTGAATGTGCCAGCTTGGCCACGCTGATGTAAAAACCAACAAAGACAGCCCCCTCCATTGCTGACCCAAAGTACATTACTACAGGGAAGAGCTATGCAGTGTAAGTGCACCTAAGGGCAAAGAGCTTGCACTGTTTAAATCAGACCAGTCCCCAAACTACATTAAACTGGTGGCCTAGCCCAGCGCAGGGTCCCCAAGGACCATCACGCCCTTATGGTCCAAATAATTCGGTGTTAATTTTACATACTGCCTTCCCCAGCCAGCCCTCAGCAGTCCTACCCGGGATAATACCAGCGGCTTTGCTTTTTCAGTGGAAAGCTGGTGTTTTATCTAAGCATTTATAGTATATAAAGAGTTTGTCAAGAAGTTGAGCCAGCTCTGAAAGGAGTTGCCACTTTGGGCTGCAAGACCACCTCTGAGCAAAGCAAAGACCTTGACTGCCATCAGTGCTTAGTGCCGAGTTATTCCCCCACCCCTTGTAAAGGCGGTGTAGAAGGCCGCCCCCAAAAAGCAGAAAAATGAGTGTGCTGGCAGTAAGCAAACTGCACTAGCACCACTCTTCCCCCATCAGCTGTTTTCTGTTCCTCACACAAAAGGCTGCAAACCCCTCCTAATTGCAGGAGCCTTCCACCTAACAGACCCTGCTCTCGAGGCCCTCCTCCCCAGGAACTGGGGGAGAACTGGGGCACAATAGGAAGGAGACCGGCTAAAGGGAATAGATCTGTTAAATTAACGCATTTTCTGTCAACCAAATCAGCTGCCCCTAGTGCTATTGTTGGTGAAACAATGGAGACCCCAGGAATGGGCACCCATTAAAAGGAACAAGCCTACTGAAAGGATACACTCTGAGGCACAGCCTTGTGTGTTTAACAGGATTCTCTACTGTAAGGAAGGAGGAATCACTAGGCTGCATTGTTCCCACCACCACAGCAGATGCTGTTGCTTCTGGTAACGAGGAGGGGGGAAAAAATAAAAAAAAAAAATCATACCCACCTACAATAAGGTTTACATGACAAACTTTTAATTCGGGAATTTTAACTCCTTGGCTGTTGTCATTTCTACCCATAGCCCTTTTCTTGAGGAGATTTTTGCCTGAAAGAAGCCTATGAAAGCATCCATTGCCATTACAAAAGTTAATTCTTCACCCTTCATGCAGGCACTTAACAGATGCCAGGGGCAGAATGGCACAGCTCTGCCGGCATTATGCGCTGGGAGAGAAAGACTGCAGTTAAGCAGGTCTACATACAAAGCTGCAACACTTTAAAGGTGTTACTTTTAGCTGGTTTGGTTAGAGCAAATTCCAAGAGGAAAAAAAACTTTTGAGGCCTAATTTAGATGCGCTATGCAGAAGTTTAAATCGGCTGATTGAATTGGCACAGGTTTGTTTGTGGTATTTGGGTCTTCTTAAACAAAGCAAACTGCGAAGTCATATTTAAGCTTCTACACAACACATTATCATTTTTTCTAGTGGGGAAAGACTTGCACCTGATTATCTTAAATGGGTTTTTAAATAAATTCAGCTTAAACTGTTGAACTTGTGGGTACACAAACACTTCAGCTAACCAGGCATGATTTTCAGTGTCAGCTGTGCTAGCAGAAGAATAGCCTATACTAACACCACACAAAATCTGTAATATCAGCCTCCATGTGCCCCATCCAAATCTCTGAAATTCTTATCGTGCTCCTCCTTCTCTTCTGCCTTTGACTGCTACAGTCATTCCCCAACTCCCCTGTCACCTAACTCAGACCCATTCAAAATGTTGCTGTCAAAATAACCTTCCTTACCCATTGTTCAGACACCCTTTGGCTTCGTGCAGGCACTTCGTGTTTCTTTTCACAGGCTTAAGATAACGTTTTAACTCACATCAGTCTCCTGAACTACCTATTCCCTTTTTTTTTTTTTGGTACCCAATTACACTAGAGCAGCATTATATAAAATGTAAACACTCGTGCAAAAGTTTAAGATCTACAGTTGGGAAAGATGTGACTTGCATTTGAAATGGAAACTGATACAATGCTTTCCAATTTGCAGACCACTTGAAACAACAGCTCTGAGAAGTATCTCTCTGCCTCCCCCCTCCATTAATCTCAATGAACTCTAGAGCCCAACACTGACATGTAGAGTGTTAATGATTCTATTATGAACAGAATAACTAAGACAGCAAAAGCAAAGACGAGCAAAGTAAGAACTGGTGCTGGAACAGACACGGGGAAAGGGATGTGGCACTGAAGCAACTAAGCCAAACAGCGAATGGGACAGATAGAAAGAACAATAAAGCCAGTACTAATCCTTGATTTCATTTTGGTTTTTAAACTTGATTTTCAAACCACAAACACCCAGCTCACAACACCTTCTACTCTGATGAAGCTGATGCTGCCCCCGGGGAAGCAGACCCATCACAGAGTGACTGTGGTATATAACCCAAATTCACACAGTGGTCCAGAAACAGGTCTCTCCACACAACGGGACCAACACTTTTTCTTAGCAGTTTGTTTGAATTCCAACATTTTTTCCAACCCTGTCTACTCACTGTACAGCACCTTTCCCTGCACTGCCACTTACTCTACCTTTGCTCAGACAATTTGTTTTTTCTAAAGCAAGGTGCTTCACATGAGGAGGATGTTTTAGTGAGCAGATCTATTGCTCACTATTGCTTAAGTCACTGACCACTGCCTTCCAGTTTAATGTTTACTGCTGTGAACAGGCAAACAGCAAGAGGGATGGACATCCTAATGTCTGAACTATTCGACTGAAAAAGCATTTAAACCAAGTCAGAATTACCCTCAATGAGCAGAGCTGACCTACATGAATTCATCAACATTTTCATCCTCTTGCTGCACCTTCTTGCTGCATTGATCTTAAATTCTAAATTCTTTTGATCAGAAACTACTTGTCCATCTCAACTATCGCAGGACAGGATGGGGCACCAGTAAACATTGTATATGCTACTGTAATACAATAATGCAGCACCAGACTGAATAGCTACAGAGGGGTGAAGGCTGTACCCGGGTACCGTACCCCACTGTCTGTGCAATTAACCCCATACAAGCCACTGACAGAACAGGAAGATTGTGCCAATTTGTGTCATGGATCACAGGGGACACACCCGAGGGGCAGAGCAAGGGGATCCACAGAGAATTTTCACCAGGACATAGCATGATAGGACAGCAGAGGTAAAAGCATATTTGGTCATCCTGTCCTCATTAGGAAATTTTTTTTCCAAGTATTAAAATGCTAATATACTGTTTAACACGTTAAGTTTTTTTCTTTCAAAGCTGTATCTGGTTTGCACATATAGAAGAAACCCTGTTCTCTGCTCTCTCCTTCTCCAGTTCTCCACACTCTTCCTCCTCCTGGGGGACCCACGGGAGCAGTAGCAGCTGCTGGTTTCTAACAGCCACATAATATTCTTGACAGAAAGAGCCTGTTCAAGAACCGACATGGAGATACCACACTAGAGGAGGAAAAAGGTGGGCAAGAGCAGCAGTGGGTGGGAGGAATGTACCTAAAGGCAGAGCCAGAGCCTGAAGTGCTAGGAAGGGGCAAGAGGCAAGAAAAAGCATCTTAAAGCTGTAGTGAAGTTAACAGCAGAGGCAATTTGCCCACAGGCGCTTTTAAAAACCACAGGAAAAGATTTATGTTTTCCCTGTGTAATGTGGCTTTTCCCCCTTTTCCAAATAAACTAAGTTAACAACAATGTTTTGACTATTTTCAAGCACGTTCTGGAAAGTCACCTCCCCTCGACCTACCCAGGCAGAAGTTCCTAAATGTTTGAGTCCACAGCTCCTGAGAGCACATGCCAAAGAGCTGGGTGGCCACACCACACTGGCTCCTATCCAGCATTTTCAAGTTATGCTGAAATACGGTTGAAAACGTTAAATATCCTCCTAATATTTTCGATACAAACAATCCCTACAGCTGCCAAGAGGATATTTCAGTTGCAGCAGGGAGGGCACAGGGCCAGGAGACACTTTGACACGAGAGGTGTCCCACATTACAGTCCAGTCTTCAAGAGGGAAACAAATCACTCCCTCTCACCACCTGCACTAACTGGACGGTAGAAGGCATCCTTTCTGTCCATCAAGGCAATGACTACCAAAAGAAATGACATGCCCCACACAGCCACACCTCCTGCCAGAGTGCTGTGTAGGGTAGGTAAGGACAAACTCACTGATGCAGATTATTTTGATGCAGGGAGGTGGGACCAGATGACCCAGCACGGTCCCTTGCAACCTTACGTATTCTGTGATTTTACAAACCACCAAGAAATATGCCACGACAACCAAGCCAACACAACTAAAAGACCACTTTTGAAATGGCATGAAAGTTTTGTACAGCAGATGGCTGACAAGGCAGCCATTTAAAAGGGGAGGAGGAACAAAACACCCACCCCAGAAGGCAGAAGTGCTCTCTGCCATCCTCAGATCCATGTAAAAACACGGCGTGAAGCCGAACACGTCCCGCAGCACCCGCTTCTGTCCCACTGAACTTTTGACCTGCTGGCTGTAGCTGAACCCCTCCTGAGTCCACTGCCGGGTGATGCTGCAGCAGAGACTGAAAAAGAGGAACCCTGCCCCTTGTCAGGCGCCTGCATCTGCCAGAGGCAGCATGAGGGCCAGCTGTGCCCACCCCCTCCCCACACAATGCCCAGGCTCCGGCCTGATGGATGCACTCCTTTCTTTTAGGACACTCTTCCCCTGTACTCTCTGGCTATGTACTGGTCCAGCAAAAGGAAAAAAACCATTTACTTCCCAGATTTCTGCCATCCAGCTGGTGATGGCAGCCCCCTGCATCTAGAAGCTTCACTTTCTTTTGGGCCAACAAGTAGAGGGTAAAGGGTTTGCATTTGGGGGAAAAAAAAAAAAGCTCCATTCTGTCTTGTCACAATACTAAAGACCCCAAACTTCCCAAATACCATCAGCAAATCCGCTCAGCATGGGAGGGATGGGTCCAGGTGGCCTATCATTACAGAGCCTTCCAGCCAGCTATGGACAGACCCACCACAAGAAAAAATATCAGGTGGGGAGGGGAAAAGGGGAAGAAAACCAAAAAATAACTAGAGCTTTTTAAAAAAGTCTACAGCACACCACAAACATATTGGAAGATCGGGTTTTCTTTGGTTTGAGGACTGAAAAGACTGTAGCACTGAAACCGTCACCTCAGCTGCCTTCTGAAATGAGGAGGGTGAGAGCAGGGGATATTTGTTTCAAGCAGAATTAAGGTTTGTTTAAAACTTTTGCTTTTTCTAACGATGTTGTAAGAGTTTAGTACCAAAGTCCCCACTGGAGATACACTGGTATCAGGAAAGCATAAAAAAAGCCACCAACTAGGATATAAGTTCAGAGGAGCTCACACCTTCCAGGAAGACAATACCCAAGAACAGCCACCTGCATCCAGAGTAAGACCATCCCTTCAAGATACAGGGCAGAGATGGACAAATATTAGCTGTGAAGCTCAAGGAGTTTGAGCATAACCATCCTCCAGCTGAAACCCTCTGAGCCTGAGATCTCCATTTCTCCTTCCACATACACAGATTCACTCAAAACACCTGTTTTACCCTGCATGCAAAGGGACTGGGGCAACCACCCCTGGGTTACCCAGGAGGGGCAGTAACTTTTGAGGGAAGGGGCACTCCTCAATCCACTGGTGTTCAGCCACAAGCACACCTCCCCACAATGACCAAAGCTAAAGCAAGAAAACATCATTCATAGATGAACACAGTTTCACTCTTTGATGGCTGGTTAGGGTTTTATTTTACCCTGATATGTGCCTCAAGTCCTAGCATCTCCACAAACCCCTAGAAGAACAGTCACCTCCATTTTACTCAGACACCCCTGAAACTCAAGCATGTCTCAGATGTAGCAGTGAGACAGCCAGAAGGGGCACTGGCTTTATTAGGTCCAAAACCATGGAAGGAGCCTTCTTTATGCAGCTAAATAAAACACAAATATAAAAATCACACCGAGCAGTACTCTAACAAAAAAGTGTAAGTCCCATCGCTGGCCATCGTTTTCAAACCGTGAACTATTTGAGCAAGCTCTTTGTGCAAAGATCTGCCCCCAGATATCCCTGAAACCAGTGATGAGACTGGAACAACTACACCAGGCAAGAGGGAACAAGATGGTGAGCTTCAAGGAACAGCAGCTTTCGAAACTACTTGTGCTGGGCTGCTCACACTGTGCCGGGAACGGAGATTTACTCCACGTGCCAGAAGAAGCAGAGTTTTGACAGCCGCATCCGTCCTCTCACAGCATCCCGATTTTAGCCGCAATTTCCACCGTCCCTCGGACCAACGCCATTCTTTAAAACCCATTTCTGCCAAGCGCTGCAGGCCATCCACGTGCATGGAGTTTTTTGGCGATGTTTTCGGTGTGCTGCTTCTGCTCTGCAACACCCCCAGTACCAACCCGCCCGCACTCCTCCTCCTCCTCCCGGGCATCCCCCCAAAAAAAGCAAGTTAATTTGTTCTGAGTGATGATGTTAACTCCCCCAGCCTAAGCGTGCTCCGGGAACCAAAGGGGAGCCCACATTTACTTCATTTGTGAAGCAAGCCAGATGCTAATTGCCTCCAAAGGTGAAAGGCTAGTGCCTTGGCCCTTTTATCATTGTAAATTCAGGTTCCTTCAAGACTTTGCGCTGCTGGGCCGGCAGAGCCTCCCCCTTTAATGGTTTGGCATCAATAGGAGGGGGAGGGGAGTTCCCTTTCGCAAGAAGTTGCATCATTGAGAGATCTTATCCCCTTTCAAGATTTCGTACCGCATAAGGGATTCCCCCTCTTCAGAAATTCACATCCTGCTCGAGGAGTTTTGCTCTTTAGGGCTTCGCGCATCCCATTGAACTTTTAAGCATCTTTGGAATTCGCATTCACGGGGCAATTACTGTCTTTAAAAAACACACGCCACCACGTTATTCACCCGGTTTATTGCCAACGCGCTGGCAAGAATAGCTTTTCACAGCAAGCACAAAAGATTTCCTACCAGGACACACTTTGTTTGTAACATTTGTAGCCAGCGCACAAAATATTTACGGGACATTAGCTGCGCACATGAAAATAAGAATTAAAATTAAGTAAATAAAAAAAAACCCAAACCAAACAACGCACACAAGAAAGTTGCAGAGGAAAACGGGTAAGAAGGTACGAAAGCCGAGAGCGTTCCGTCCGTGGGGGACAGGGGCGGTGGTGAAGGCACCGTCGATCCCCCGGCGGCTCCGCTGAGCCGCACAATGAGCGGCGCGGTGCCCCGCGGAGCCCTCCGGCCTCACCGGGATGCGGGAGGAAGGCTCGGCACGACCCTCCGCGCTACCCGCCCCGCGGCGGCACCGGCCAGGTGGGGACCCCCACCCGCAACAAAAGGAGCCGCCTCGGGCACAGCTGAGCGGGCTGGGGAAGCCCCCCAACAACAGCCGCTGGTACCCCGGGGGAGGTGGGGGGTTACCGGGCCGGGCCCGCCTCTCGCCGCCACCATTTTGGGCACGGGGGACCCACCGCGGGCTCCGTGCCGCGTCCGTCCCCCCGCCACCTTTGTGTGCGGACACCGGCCCGGCGGAACAATGCGGCCCGGCGGGGCCGGCCCCGCTCCGCCCGCGGCCGCCCCTGCCGTGCGCCC
>VZRZ01002565.1:1045065-1056992 GCA_013398175.1 Climacteris rufus
GGTGCCTTGGCTGAGCGGCGGGGCTGGCTCCTGGGGCAGCAGCCCCCCGGGAGCCCCCCAGCAGGGTTTCTGCTCTCGCGTTGTGCGGCTGAGGCAGGGAGCCCAGGCGGCGCTTCTTGTTCTCCGCACGCGGCCGCCACGAGGAGCCAGGCACCCTTCTGTGCCCTGAGACTTCCGCGTGTCACCCGCAGTCCCTGCACTTGTCCTGGCCCTGGAATGAGGAGCGCAACACTGCCCTGGTTCAGAGCTGTATTATGGAAAAGCATTCAGCAATACATGGGACTGCTTTAATGGCACAGAGAACTTAAGCAAAACACCAAGCAGCTGTGACATTGTGTGCTGTCACTGCATCACCTGACAACCTCTCTCTGGCTGCCACAGTCCTGCTCCAAAAGTTGCTGTGCACAGCTGCCTCAGCTGAGGGTCCTACCTCCAGAGAAACCATTGCAAAATTGGTGTTCAACCACAGTCTAGGACCCTCCCTCCCTGTCCTACTATTTTTAGCATTTCCTCTCCTTCACTCAGTTAACTTTATCATTTTCAGCCTCTCCACACTTTGCATTTCCAGTGCCATCTCTGACCATCCAAGGGTGCTGGGCTGCTGCTCCTCAGTGTGTGGGCTCAGTGCAGGTGCAGAGCTGAGGCTGTGGCTGAAGGCAATTCCTTCAGAACTCACCTCACTCATCCCATGGCCTGGTCATCACTAGCGTGGATGCAAGGAAGCAGTGAAATGATTTGGAGTGGGAGGGGGAGTGGGACCTCCCATTTCAGCAGCAGCCTGAAGATGGGCTGTATCAGGCTAAGGGGAAACCACATTGCAGATATCTTGATATCCTGCTCTGTCTCTGACTTGGAGGCATCAGAGAGAGAAAGGCTGGTGGCATCTGTCAGCGTCATCGTATCGCTGCTGAGCTAATACCTGCTGACATAAAGCAGTCTGACTGCAGAGTCTCCAACAAGCATGTACTTCTGAGACTTCCAGGGCTTCCTCTCCCTGTTTCCCTTCAAAATGAACATATCAACAGAGAATAAGGTGAAGACGTAAGCTCTGTGCTGTGCCACTGCCTAACAGCCTGACCAGGGAAAACTGGCTGAGGACGGGAACGGTTACTTTGGAGAAGAAACAAATCAAGAGACAGCAGCATGGCTCAGAGAGAATGAACAAGCTCTAATTTCATTGCCCTTTTCCATATCGCGGGATCAAGGGATACCCAGCGAAATTGGAAGGAAGCAAATTTAAAATGGTGCAAGGAAATATTTGTACCATGTGTAATTAACACATGGCATTTGTTACCATGAGGTTTCATTGAGGCCAGGAGATTAGCAGGATTCACAAAAGGATTAGACATTTATATGGATACCAAGAACATTCATGGTCACATTAGACAGGATATAAATAAATTTCAGAAGGGATATAAACTGTCAGGCTTCAAGGCACAACATAACCACTAACTGATGGTGAGGGATTAGGGAAAAACTTCCCTTGTGGGCAGGTTATTCTATAATTGTCCACTACGGGGTTTCTTGCACCTTTCTTTGAAGTATCAGAGAGTAGCAACTGTTGAAGTGAGAAGACTGGATTAGGAGGGCTATTGGGCTGATCTCGTAGGGCAGCTGCTGTCCTCTTTGGGGGTCTGTGAGTGTTGCTTGAGAAATGGAGTGGCAAAGAGAATAAGACACAATAGGTAGCATCAGACCTCTTTTTCTTCAGACACAGAAGCTGTAAATTTCACACATAGATTTCCTAGGCTTTCCCCACCCAGGTTTTTGCCAAAATGTACACTATTTTAAAAGTAGTTTATTAGTTATCCAAGTATGGTCTTTGCATCTGATTTCCCCAAAAGCTTTTGACTTAGTTAATTTATTGTTTGAAGGAGACCAATATGTTAAGCCCTTTCTGTGTTTCAAGGCACAATGACTACAAGATTTGATCTTGAGCAAGACAGTGTCTGATCTCTCATGTATTGTGTCTGCCTGCACTGGATTAAACCAGCTCCAGCTACACTGCAGTAACTGCAGAGGAGAGGGCAGGGTAGCTCAGAGCATTTTGTCAATATACAGATCACTATAAAATGCCAACAGTTCTGCATGAAAAATCTTGGGGTGACAAATCCTCAGGCACAGTTTCCTTTGGGCCTGTTACCGAACTCTACAGTATTACCTAATGCCTAATTCTCCCACAGGGCAAACTCTTTGTCCTCTGGCCATGTAAGGGGAGTTTATGTTGCATTTCTGTTTTCCTCTACCCTGACACTCCTCCCTGAATTCCTGTAATGTCCAGCCATGACTTATCTTACTGCTGCATCTTTGCTTGTTCTTGACACCAGGTCAAACAGCTTTGTAATATCCCCACTGTCTATCCCACTAAGAACTTTGTGAACATTAATGAAGACTCCTAATCTCTCTTTTTGTCAGAAGAGCTGTGGTACCAATTTTGCCTAATGTTTTTTTGAATTAATTTGGCTCCCTCTATCGTCCCCATTATTTCTCTTGGACTGTTTTCTCTTATATTGTTCTTTTTATTCAAGGATGCTGGAGGCTGCCTGCAATCACTTGAGGTTGCTTGCCTTCGCTAGATTCTTACACTGCTCTTAAATAACTTCTTTAGATTTCTTATTTAAGCACAAAAATCTATGCTCTCCCACTGCTGTTCAACAGTGGATAGAGGCTTTGTGAATACAATATGGCATTTCCTCTTCTTTGATCCATATGCTTTTCCCCTTCCAAGCCACCTTCGGTTATGAGTTTCCTGTTCATAACTAACCAAACCAAAGCCTGCTCTGGCCAGTGTCCTTTCCAAGTATGCTGTATTCTTCTTCTGGATCATAATTTTTATCTAGGCTTTTGGTAAGACTTCCTATACCACTTATTTTTCAGCTCATCCAATCCTGGCTGCTCGCTGCCCTCCATACTTACACTCCTCCCCTCTTTTCTGTGCTTTTTCTCTTCCCCTGTTCCCAAACTGGCTGAGGGTTGAGTCCTTCTACGATGTAGAGCCACTCTGAGGCTGATGGACCAAATCAAAGCCTCTTGCTTTTGCTGTTCCAGGTCATCTCTGGATTTCTAAGCTCTCTTTCTTGAAAAAACCAAAACCAAAACCAAAACCAAAAACCAAATTCAAAGTGCCAAAAGCAAATAAAAATAAGGTTGTAGAACTGCAGGGAGTGCATGTCCCAATTCATGTATGACAAATAATTTCATTTAGAAACAAAAAGAAGGGAGGAATGCTTTCCACTTTCTCCAGAAATACCTGCCATCTGTGCCTGATTTAAAGCTTAAATGTAATGTTAGGTCAATGACAGGTAGATCTCCTGTAGCCTGCCTCTGAAAGATAATGGATTACTGACAGGTACAGGTCAGTTCCTCACCAGCTGAAGTGATATTATCATTAATAATGATCCCTTTTTAAAAACTCTTAACTTCCTTATATTTCCACTTCACGGCTTTAAGCTAAAGCCTGACTGACTGAGTTTCTTTAGCTACAGGAGGAACTGCAGTCTTCCCTTGTAAGGACTCAAAAGCACTTGCAGAAGGACCAACCAAACCTCATATTCTGTTCTCACTGGTAGAAGGACAGGGCTTTGGGAAGTTCAAGTTTTCTAATACAGGGGAAGTGATTTAAGAATAGATTAAACCTGGCTCTGTTAATTGCTTCATGTCCCTTTTCTAGCATGTCTGAATTTTACTGCTTCCTTCTTCCCTTCCTCAATTATCTAGCACCAGCAAATCTCACTGCCTTTGCTTCTTTTTGCTCTGAGTTATGAAGCAGAAGACAGGTGTGATTTAGCCTCCTACTTTCACCCCAAGCTATTTCTATCTCCTAGGACTCTTCATATCTTGATCCATCTTCAAGTTTCTTTTTCCCTTGTCAAGGCCCCTTGAGCAAAGAGATTTTGTGGTTTACGCAGCCCAGTTGAAAAGCCTTCCTGAACAAAGCAAAGACTGAAGTATTTAGTACTGGTGGGGCTGGCTTTGATCCCTTGATCTACTTTTCTTACTTGGACAACGAATCAAGGAAACTGAGGCACATGCAGTGAAAATGAGGGCCTAGATTTTTCTGGGTAGTGGTGGAGCTGAGGTCATGGAGACAGACAGAGGGATAACAGAAGAAGTGTGGAAGCAGATATGAAATTTTGCTTCCTTTAACTGAAACAGTAGAGTCTAGAGAAAAAAAAAATAAAACGTGTTTTCATAATTACTTCTTTTGAGCCACTAGTTATGATTTAACAAGAAGTAGGGAAAGCAGTGGCACAGAAGTGGCTGAAATAAGATGTATGAAAGCCAACAGGAGTGGTTGAAGGGGAGCAAAATAGATTTGAAATAGAGGACAGCAATGTAGTCAAGAGACTGAGTAGGATGAGAGGGAGACAAGGGAAACGGGATGAGAGAAACTGGTAAATACTGTGAGAGGAAGAAGTAAAGCAAATCCAGCTCCTTCCTAATTAGCAGGGAGTAAGGAAAAGTCTGTAGTCACAAACACTTGCAGAGTGGAAGGAGCTGGAATGCTGTGAGGGGGAGAGAGGAAGAGTGGGGAACGGCTGAGATGGTAAAGTCAGGGAGGGAGAAGCTGAAAAGAGAAAAAGGAAGAAATGCACAGTGAAGGCAAGGTGAAGCAGGAAGCTGTGGTGGTGAGAGGGATGCTGCAGGGTTGGATAAGAAGGTGAGATGAGGAAGGTAGAAAACGTGAGCTTGAAGCAGCCTAACTTAGTTATCTAAGTTATCAAGAAAAAAGAAAAGGGAGTCAATAAAAAGGAGAGCCAGTGGTTAAGGCAGAGAATGAATGGAGAAGAGATGGGTGGGCACAGACAACAGCTGCTAAGTGGAGGCATGAGAGAGAACAGAATCTGCCTGGACAGTGCTGGAAAGCGTGGGAGACAGCAATCGGAAGCAGAACAAGAGAAAACTGGCATTCCCACTTTGTTTGGCATTGTGATGGTGATGCAGTGAAGCAGCTTGCACAGGTCTATTGCTGAAGTTGGATATACGGTATCAATACAGCCACCTTGAAACTTCAGCTAACACAAACAGGGCTGCAGATCTAGCTGGGACACAGACACTTCTCTCTGACTTTGAGTTACTAGAAGGTTTTCTGTGATTCCTGCATCCTGAACACTATGGGTTTGAGGTTCATATGCTGAAGAACCTGTTGCTTGGCCAGAATGTATTGTCCAGCTCTTCAGGCACAGACCCAGCTGTTATGCTCTGGGCAGTGCAATATTTGTTTTGTCTCCTGGATGTACATTCAATTTGTTCAACGTACAAACTAATGTGAAAGCAGTCACTCCTGAGAACCTGACCTAGCATCTGAAAAACCGATGGATGCTCTTGTAACATCCCAGATATTTACTCCACAACACTATTTGCAGCTGAATGACCCAATGGAAAGGAGAAGTAATTGCACATTACTGAAGTGTAGCCACACTTTCCATGAAGCATAACAGCAGTCATACACACATCACCATCGGTTTAGGCAGAAAATTAGCAACATTGGGCCCCTTTCACTTGCATGGGCTCTCTCCTCATCAAAAAGCATCTCCCTACTGGGAATTGGGCTTGCACTGATGTGGCAAAGCACCCTCCATCACGGCTCCTCTCCTGTGTGCTTTACTGAACTCTGTAACAAACCAACAGATCTAAGCCTTAGGTCTCAACAGATTTTCTGCTCCTGATCCATTGGGGCTGAAAACCACAGGTTGGAACTTGATGGTTTGTCCCCTAGAGAGCAATCAACAGGCGAACCATAATTTGTGGCAATGGATTTAAGGCCAGGGAATCTGGATCTTTCCACGTCTTCCCCAAAGAGCAGCAGAGACGGGCCCGCTGCGTAGGGGTTTGTTTGTGGTCATCCATGCTGGCAGCTGCTGCCCAGGACATCTGGCAGAGACATGAGTCAGACACGGGCTGGCTTGAATGGCCACAAAAGAAGACAGGGAGCCAGTGATCTGCCCTGGAAACTTCAGTGGGAAGCAGAGTGGAGACACACACAAACACCCACACTTTTATGTCTGCCCAGGTCTATTGTCTCTACTTCTGTCTGCAGCTATTCCGCGGGCAGGCAGCAGTATTTCGGCATAAACAAAGAGATATTTAATTGTTTCCAGGCCAACAGCTAGCAATGGTGCTGATGTGTGTGCCGTGTGCTCCAGGAGCGGTTCCTGCAGACTGCCACCAAGCACCCAGGGAGAGCTCATTGGGATTCACGGCCGCAGCCGCAGCTTATCCGGCTCAGGTGCAGCGTGCCGTGGAGGTACAGCACTCGCAGGCAAAGAGAGCAGCCCCAGACTAAATGCAGAGGATGCTTCACAGCAGGGCACTGCTCCATGCATAGAGGAGTCCTCATCAGTCACTCCAGGAGAGAAAAACTGTGTTCCTTGAGGGGAATTAAAATACCATTTTGTTTACAAGCCATAGCAATTCACTTCTCTGTTCAACACCTTCTTAAATGGGGATTAGCATTATCAAAGCAGAGTCTGCAGAGTGGCTGAAATTTTCTTTGTTGTAACCAGCCTTCCGTAGTCTGGACCTAAAATGTGATACGAGGGAAAGTTTGATTTCTTGTCTAAAGCTGCTGATCTCATACACCGTGAGAAGTCTGAGTACCTGCTGCACAGAGCAGGATGGTTCCTGTTCAGTGCTCGTGCCAAAGCTGTGCTCCCCACAGAGGTTTCTGGCCAGATTCAGTGTTGATGTAAACCACTAAGCCCATACAAATTAAAAATGGTCTGGCTGTGTGCATACCAATTCCTGCAGCTGTGGCAAAGGCTGGAAAGGCAAAGCCCAAGATGGTTTAAGGCAACATAGGCCTTTCCAAAGCTTTGTTTGACACCCACCTGTTAGCTGCTTTTCCTGCTATGCTGCTTCTGTGGCAAGTGCAACTCCCTAGTGCCAACTTGTTGTGACTTCACCAGCATCCATTTCCAACATCACCAATACCTCCACTCTAACTGCTGCATTTGGCTAGGGAGACATCCAAATTCCATTCCTTCCATAGCAGTCAGAAGAAATTAAAAGTAATTTATTTCTAAATCTTACTAAGGATGGGATACCAAGTTATGCTGATGCACAGGTCTAGAAATAAGGCAGAGTCTCACAGCAGGACTGAATCGTGGTTCCAGTTCTTTCACTGAATTGCTCTATGTCTGTGAGTAAATCAATTCATACATATTTTCCTCATCTATAAGATGGGAACAGTCATATTTTGATACCTCAGGGAAGTTGCAAGGCTTAATTAGTTAATGCTAGTGCCTTGTCAGTTCTCATTACCATGGTCTCTCTGTGTTTATTGCTTTGAAATTGTAAAATGCTGCTTACATGCTGAACATTATTATTCTAGATGAGGTGCAGTGACTTAATCCAGTTTCTCTGTAAGTATCAAGGGCAGGGAGTTGACATTCCTAGTATTGGCTTTAGTAAGAGGTCTCCCCTACTTGGAGAAAAGTCTCCCTGGTGTATAACAAAATTGATTTATTTCCAGATTCTGAATGTAGTTGCTCTTGAAACAGTTAAGATGCACTTTTACTGGTTTGCTTAACTCAGTATGTATGATTGAACTCACCCGGGATAAACAATTTAAAGTGGTTTAGATACAATGTGGGTTCCAGTGCAAGGAAAACAGAACAAGGTCCATGAAAGACTTTCAAAACCTGTCAAGTCACCCAGAGGAAAGTGATTGCAGGCAGCTTGAAATGGAGGATGGCTGGCAGATTCATGGAGTGAAGGCATTTTAGGTGCCCAGCCTCAACAAAAAAAAGAGCTAGTGACTAAACCAGTGAGTCATCTCCAGGCCTTTCCCAGAACAGTCCTCTTGTAACCAGTGAGTTTTGAGATACTCAGCTTTATTCACTGGTTAAGAGAAAGCCTGACTGTCCAGGGGAGCACTGTCTTGACCTTAGGGACCGATAGAAAAGACCTGAGATGCTGGCAGGGGGACCAGGAGGCTGCCTGCACCCCTTCTCACCCCAGCTTCTCCAGCAGCTGTGTCCACTGAGGCAGGGGGCCTGGAGAGCCAAGGGGGGACAGCTAGCTTGGAAAAGGCAGGCTGCTCTTCCTACTGCATTTCCACAAGGACTGGGAAATGGCTTTACACTTTGCATTTTGCAGATAATCAGCTTCATTCTTTCAAGGCTCCAGAAGAACATCCCTGTACCTCAGCCTGGTACCCAGCCCAGAAACCTTCCAGTGCCTCCCCAGGGCTGGATGCAGCCACACGATGACAGTGGCTGGTCACCTCTCTTGGTCACTAGTCCAGTTTAAACCAGCAGTGCAGAAGTAGAAAGAAAAGATCTGCTTGTACTAATAGTGACACTGTCATCCAACAACTCCTCTAGCTGGTTCTGTTTCACCACCTCTCACCAAACAGCTGAGGCTCAGCTTCAGAGGTTCCCATGCTAGCAGGATGTCAATACAAGCTGCTAGTGCTCCTTACAGTTAGACAGGAAGGATGCCCTAGGCTCCTGAACAGAGATCTGATAAACACATCACCATCTTGGCCAGAAGAACCTCTAGGTTCCTGTTCCCAGCTCCCCAAACAGCTCTGCCATTGCACTTCTGCTTTTCCCTGAGTTCAAGATGAGGATCCCGCTGCAAACCACCTGCCTGTGGTGGAACGGTTGCGCCTGTGGAAGCACCTGAGTTGTTTTAAACCTGTGACCTGATGAAAATACAAGTAAATATGCAATGGAGAAAGGCCTGCATTGGCAGGGAGAAGGACCAGCTGATTTATTCCTTCTTCTGCACTTAATAGCTTTCGAGGTTTGGGTTTCCCACACCCAACCTTCCTGGTTCAGCTTCATGTCTAAGCCTCATTTTCCTGCTGGGAAGAAAGAGATGTATGCCAGCAGCTCTGTCTGTCTGCCCCAGCCTCCAAGACACTGTCTGCCCTGCTAGGTCATGGCATCAAAAAACTCAGCCACTCGAAGTTAAACACCGGGATCAACAATCCTCAGCACCCAACTATCCTGCCAGTTATCTGAGTGGCCATCTTTCCCTTGCCTGTTCCCAGGGGCCACTCCCAGCAATATGCAGACAAAATGGGGTAACTTTGCTGGCAGCTGGATGACCCCACTTTGTGCTCTGGGTAAGGGCAGAATCTGCCCCCAAGCCCCAAAACGTGGCAGGAAGGCTTTGATTTATACATCCAGACAAAGCCCCACAGGGAACTGCCATATGGAAATAAAAACCCATTATGCTTTACAATTAGAGAGGGAAAAGGCTTAGGGTTAAAATATGAAGTGGTCAAGCTATTAACCTTCTCATTTAGAATGGATGGTCACTAAATTACGGGGCACATCTCCTTTCTCTTCCTCCAAAGAATGGGCTTTATGAGGAACGGCCTCAAGTTGTGCCATGAGAGGTTTAGATTGGATATTAGGGAAAATTTCTTCACCAAAAGGGTTGTCAAACATTGGAACAGCCTGCCCAGGGAAGTGGTTGTGTCACTAACACTGGAGGTATTTAAAAGACATGTAGATGTGGGACCTGGGGACATGGCTTGGCAGTGCTGGGTAATGGTTTGGCTTGATGATCTTAAAGGTCTTTTCCAACCTAAATGATACTGGTCTGTTATGTGAACAAACAATAAAGCATAATTAATCCTGCTCTGAAAATATGATTAAATACTGGCAGTGAGCCACAGCTGAGCCCGAGGGGGTTAAGAAACTTAAATCAGAGAACCAGCATATCAGGCAAATAGCAAAGCCTCCCACCACCTCCTGTCATTACAAACACGCAGCTCGGGCTGTTCCTACCAGTGACACAAAGTGCTCTACCTTATGTTGATGTCCTGGGGGGAAAGCTCAGTTTGTGCAAGCTCTTGTAAGGTGGGCAGACTCTGTACTGGAAGGGAGACCTCCATGGGAGACCCAGGAGAGCACAGGAGGCACATCTAGAGTCAGCAAAATTCCCTCTGGGTCACTGCTGAACCAAGTGCAGCACAGCACTGGGGGGCAGAGGTGTGTTTGGGGAGGGAGGGGGATGGAGTTTCCAGAGATCCTATCTTTTAAGATGCAATACTGTATAGAGGTTCTAGCCAGTCCTGATGGTTAAAAGTCCCCTTGGTAGTGTTTGGGCATATGTGCTCTGGGCACACTGTGAGATGTGGGAAAGAAGTGCTCTCTCACCCACCTCAGATGGCAGATTTATGGTGCACAGTTCTCTTTCTGATGTAGAGTCTCTGAACAACTCTACACAACTCTACTCTCATCTTTCCAAAGCAAGTGCTTTTCCTTTCCCATAAGAGAGGGTTACCATTTGTCTGAAGTAGCATCATAGAAGTCAAGTTGAAAGCAAAACCAAGCAAAAATTCATTTGGCAAAACATTCAGATACCACTACAACAGTGATATTAAATATAAACCAAACTGACAACCAAAATTCCCCTGCAGCCTTTCCAATCAAAACTTTGAAGACCATTCTGGGGAAGATTAACAAACAGAAAGAAAAGTAAAGATGACTTGAAATAAAAGAGAAACCAGCCAAACTTATTCCTTTGATACAGCTGAGAAGAAAAATACAGGAGGGAAAGAGCTAGCAAAAACAGTAATTTTTTAATTTTTTTTTTAGGGCTTTTAGTATCAGTGACCACTCTGCCTCAAGATCCCAGTTCTGACAGGGGTATCTTTCATGCCAGGCTCCTCTACTGGCCTTTTCTGCTCCAAATTTCCTCCCACCTGTGGGGTGGGGGAGACAGAGGAAGGCAGGACTCTCTGCAGCCCCAAGATTCAGTCAGTCAAGAAGTACTTTAAGCACTCCCCATCCTTTTCCTGCTGCTGGCTGCTGCAGCTGCTGTGCCCCATGCTGTTTCTTTGTAACACAGAGAGAAGGACAGAGCCATATTTTCTTTTCATGACTTACCACAGCTCAGTGTTCCTCACCATCTCCTGTCTGCAGGCAGAGCAGTTGCTCCTATCCCTCTCTTGTCCTTTCCTAGTGAGATGCCTTCTATGGTTTAGCACCAATTTCCTAAAAAGAATAATGAATTTTACTGAACAAGGAACCACACACTTAATTCTGTTCTAAAACTTACTCCACCTGCACATTTTGGGTGAATCCAGCCTGTAAGTGCCTTTACTTAAAGGCTACAAACAGCCCGAGACTGCTTGATTTGTCCCACATGTACGTGTTTTACCCATCACCCTGAGCCCTACGCTGGGGCTTGATGCACAACCACAGCTGAAAAAAAATTGCTGATCTGAGAAAAACTTTGACCTAGAAGGAGAGAAATAGTTGTATGATAGCACAGCGAATAGTTTTGGTGTTCACTTATCCCTTATGCCACAGCTTTAGCAAAAAATCTAATTTTTTAAATTAAGCTGGCAGCTGGCTCTGCTTAGCTCTCTGAAGTTATGGCTATGAAACAGCAGATCAGTGTCAAGCCAGACTTTGTCACTGCAGTCATACCCATCGTGCCAGAGCCTCCCTCTCTCCCCACAGAGATGTATTCTGGGAGACACAACCAGCAAAGCACTCTCAGCATGAGAGCAGCAAAAACTGCAGTGCTGTGCTTTGTGGTCCTGTAACAAATATTTGCCCCTCCCCAAGTTCCCCTCCAAATCGGAGCTGATAGCACCTCCCTGGGCGATTGGACTCTGCAGAGGAGCACCGTCAGCACACCCAACATCCCTGCACTGCACCCCTCCCACCGGCACCACCCAAAGGCACCCTGCTCCAGGGCCAGGCTGTGGGGAGCCCTGCTGCCATGGCTGGCACAGGGAACAAATCTGCCTCTCCCCTTCACTCTGGAGCCACGTGGGGGTTAACGCTCCCTTTCCCAGGCGCGCAGTGACCCAGGTGGGGCTAATGAGCGCCTGCCTTGCTTAGCTAATTAGAGGCGCTGAGAGCAGCAGGCTGCAGTTCTGGGCTGGGGCACTTGCAGAGGGAATAGAGTGTGTGGGGTTTATTTCCAGCTTTTCTTTTCCTTTTTTTTTTTTT
>VZRZ01002565.1:1057056-1094982 GCA_013398175.1 Climacteris rufus
TTTTTTTTCTTTTGGTCAAATAAAAACCTCTGGCAGGATAACACAGCACAGATGGGATGATGCTCCATAACACCCTTCTTGCCCTGCCCTCTTGTAACCTACACTATTCTGCAGTATGAGGAGGCAGAAGTAAAAGATAAAGAAGGCTGGGCCATTTGTCCCTTTTCAAAGACAGATTTTTCAGTATGTGATCTAAATCCTTCAAAGGCCAGCCTAAGCCTCCCCACTTCCACAGCACACCCCTCTTAAGCTGCCCAGGATCTCAGTGGAGTGCAGCAGAGTGTGCCACGGTGGCATCCGCTGCCAGGCTGGTGGCAGGCTCTGCCCAGAGGCACGTGAAACTCGTGCTTTGTCTGGGACACTTGTGGACGCCAAAGTGCTCTGCAGTCCACTCAGAGAGGGCTTCATCCTCCCTAGGAGTGGGGCTGTCCAAGGATGCTGAAGGACAGCCTTCCCTCTCAGAAATGCTGGGACAAACTGAGGAAGCCCCACTATGGCTGCTGGGCTGGGCAGTCCTGCCCTGGCCCCTCCCGTTGGCACAGGCCAGAGTTTTTGCTGCTGGGATGCAAGACCACAGACAGACAGACAGACGGATAGTGTGCACTGACAGCCAGGGCTGCTGCCTGCTGCTCCCACCCAGCAACAGCAGGGCAGAGGCTGGGAGTGGGGGCAGCACTGCTGGGGGGTTCTGAGGCACAGACGGTGCCTACTCGAGCTGAAACACCCCTGTTTGGGAAGGGCAGGGGGTGATGCTTTCAGGGAGGTCATGGCTGGAGCTGCTGAGGCTGCTCCTGGCCATCCCACAGGTGGCAGTGGGCTGGCCAGCACATGACAGCTCGAAGGGATCTGGATTTTATTACAACATCACCTCTATCATAACACATCCAAAGAAGGCCTTCAGCTGCTGATGAGCCTGCCCTGCACTCCCAGGCTTGACCTCAAAAAGTTGTAGTCTGAGCTCTCTTTTCTTTGCCTGCCCAGCCCTTTACATACAAATTTCAGCTGCTGCTGAAAGGTGCTTATTTTTCATCTCACTCTTGCAAGCTGCATTTCCCTTGCCTCTTTCTAGCTGTTATTTAGTTCCCTTCACGTTGTTTTCCCCTGGCTTTTTCTTTGTTTCTTTCACAGGAAGCAGCACATCATTATGGCTGGTCTTTCTCTAGAGTTCTCCTAGCCGAGGTCATTACTTAGCTTGTGAGATCCAACGAGGTGGCTATTTGTGTGGCTGGGAGACCTAGGAAAAAGCAGCTAATCAATTCAGAAAATCATCTGGGTGGTAACCCCACTGTCAGCTTATTTTCTTCCCTTCCACTTAGACATCAAACTGGCTGAAGAGGACTCTGGGGAATGAGGCAGGCAGTGAGAGCTGCTCCTCTGCAGACACATCTGTGTCTTTCATCAGCGGGGCTCAGGGAATACCACCAACCGGAGAGGGGAAAAATCTCTTTGGAGCTGAGAGGCTCGTGGTCTCCATCCCCTCGCTCTGAAGAGACCCTGCCCAGTGGGGAAGCAATCGTTTGAAAAGTGGCTAATGCACTAACACTGTTTGGCAGAAACTGTCACGTAATAGGCAGAACCGGGGGAGGACAGGGACAAAACACGCAGCAAAGAGGGCGATGTTAAGCTATGCCAGCGAGCAGACCCTGCTTGCCAAAAGGACTTGCAGTGGCTAAGTGAAGCAGCAATTGCTATAGCACATGCAAATGGCCTTCTGGTGAATGAACCTGCTAATTGTTGCACTTTGCTTTCACTTGGTCATCCTCTGGTTTGTGTCTTTGGGGACTATATCAGAACAGGGAACACTCAGAGCCATAAAGCCTTTACCATCGCCAGTTTTAGTCATTAAAAATACAGATGCACAGCACCTCGCACTCTGGGGCTCTGTGGTGTCATTCAGAAAAGATAAGTCATATCTGAAAGGCATTCTCTATCAGACCAGCTAGCCCTCTGAAGGGGGATGTGCATGTGCATGCCTGTGTCACAGAAGCACAGAATGGTTTGTGCTGGAAGGGACCTTTAAAAGCGATCTACTTCCAACTGCCCTGCAATGAGCAGGGATACCTTCAACTACATCATGTTGCTCAGAGCCAAATCCAACCCTGAACGTTTCCAGGGATGGGGAACCCACAATCTCTATGTGCAGCCTGTTCCAGTGTTTCACCTTCCTCATAATAAAAAAAATTCTTCCTTATTATCTAATCTAAATCTAGCCTCTCTTAGTTTTAAACCAGTACCACTTACCCAATCGCAACATACTCTATTAAAAAATGTGTTCCATCTTTCTTATAAAAATCTATTTAAGTACTAAAAGGCCACAATAAGGTCCCCTAGAGCCTTCTCCAGGCTGAATAATCCCAATTCAGCCTTTTCTCACAGGAGAGCTGTTCTGTCTCTCTGATCACCTTGCACAGCCCTCAGGGTTTGGGACTCATTCCACCACGTCCCATCAACAGCCCCACTATGGGAACTGACCAAAGCTTCCAGCCCAAGACACTGCCAACCACAACCAAGAGTCACCGGGGGGGGCAGGGGACACCCCAGCACCCCAGAACCCTTTTCCATCCCATGAGGCATCGGGGAGGCTGTGGGGGGCAGAGTGGCACATGGGGAGGGTTACATTCCATCCTGGGAGACCCCGACCAGAGAGCCAGAGCCAGCACCCCCGCAGTCCTTAGCAGCCACCTGCCATAAGGACCAATCCACCATTGCATATCAACAGAGACACATAGCATTTTGTCCCCACATCCTAAGAAAGGTGGGAAGGGAAGAATGGGATTTTATACTCCTTCGGATTGAAATGATTTAAATTATGTAGGTTGCTGTTTTGCTTTACTTACATGCAAGGTGTCATTAAGTGGATGTCTTTTTCATAAAGCCAGGAACACACACACACAGCCATGCTTTCCCTATTTTCCATGCATGGTATAGTGGTTCCACATTTATTTAGCAAGAACACTGAACTCTGCAAAGGTTTGCTGTAAGTTCAGAATGGGAGAACAGCCTGTATTTGAGGTTTCCTTCATTCTGCAAGGTTAAGTCACATCCTTAGGTCTCCTCTTAGAAAGCTAACAAACCACGTTAGAAGAAAAAGAAAAATCTTTAATGGAGCAGCCTTGCACTCAAGAGAACACACAACACTGACCCAGGCCACAGCTCAATTCTTTGGCTCATTTTCTGCAGTGACACAGACAAGACAACTGCACACCTTTTTTCCTCTTACAAGCAAACTCTGATGCTCTTCACAGCCAGACAACTTTGTCAAAGGATTTCAGAGATAAATGAAAGGCTTTAATGTTTTTGAGGAATGACTTAGTGCAAACAAATTCCTTGCAAATACTGTTTAAAAAAAACCACACCTCAAACAGAGGGAGAAAGTGGGAAGTTCAACTACCTTTAAAGACAATGCTTTCCTACCAAGAAAGTTCTGTATAAAATGAAGATGTGTATTTGTTTCCTTTGGTGTCTCCTGCACTTTAAATAAATAAAAAAAAAAAACCAAACAACTTTTATGCTATTATATTTTAAACCATGAGTGACAGCAGAAAAACAGTTCTTGCCTTATTTCCTCTATTCTACCAACATGAAATGTTCTACCCATGGATTTGGCCAGCAGTCTGGAAAATGTCAAGGTTAGGAAGGGCTGAGCTTAATTTGCTTTTCACAGATCTGAGTAATGAATTGCTCATTTTAAAGTATTGTTCTAGCTTGAAAAGCGAGTCTGTAGTGCTGGCATCATGGGGTTCCACATCTGTCTCTCAGTTGCTCTGGATCACTTTTGCCCAATTTAATAAACAGGGAGGTTTTTTATGTTTTGTAAACTAAACAGGAGCCTGAGGCTTTAGAGGGAATTTGCTCTTCAGATGCACTTATCAACATGGCAGATTTTGCACACTAACACTCCTATATCAATCTCCTACACTCGTGTTGCTATTGAAAGAAGACTGGACAAACCCAAGGGGCAGGAAAGGTAAGAGCATCAACAACTTACTTTTGACACCAGACAGAGTACGTATAATTGTGAATGCAAAAGGAAAGCAGAACCCCACAGTAAAAACAAAAGCACTTTCCTCCCCAGACAGAGTTGAATCAAAGTCTTTTTTTTGCCTTCTTTGTGGTTGCAGCTTGATAAAACTTCATGAAAGAATGAGCAGCTCAAAGAGATTCGCTGGAAACCCATCTCTGTGTTTCATTGTGTGAAAACCAGAGACATTCAATTACATTAGAAATCATATGAGGGCAATTGAAGGCAATCTCTTTTCACACTGTGCACATTTACCTATGGAGCTTGCTTCTGTCATGTGTGATGGAGCCCAGGGGTCTTAGCAGGATTCAGAAAAGAGGTCAGCAGGTCTCAAACATTTTTACAGGCAATATTAAAAGCTATAATTAAAGTAACAAAAGCTTCTAGTGGTGTAAGCCCTGCTTGCCAAAGCTGAATTCAACCTTTGCCAGTGGAATTTGGGAAGTATTTCGTCAGTAGGGATGTTCTTCTGCTCCTACGTACTGAAGGTTTTTGTGTCCCTGCTCATGATGCTGATCCCTGGCAAAAACAAAGATCTAGAAGAGAGTTTGTCTGATCTAACACAAATCAGTTTTTCTATTTCTATTTAAACTGCCAAGCACTGAATATGCCCACCGTAATCCTGACCAGTCCTGAGGGCAATGCAAGGTTAGCGGGGTGACTCCAGGGTAGTGTCCACAGAGTCCTGGAGCTTGTAAGAGCCAGTAAGAGCTTGTGTTGGGCACTTATGAAAAGGTGCAAAAAATCCTTTGCCTTAAACAAATGTCCTGGGGCAGTGTGTTCCACAGCTTAACTACCTGCTCAGGCGGGAGGCAGACAAGCAAACTTACCTTTTATTAGATTTATTTCTCCCAGAGGTTGATTTCACTGGGTCTGTCACAGCACTGGCATTTCCAAAGAGAAAGTTCCTAAATGTTTTCTCCCTAAAAGTGTTTTACCAGTTCAAACACCCCTGCAGACTGCCTGCAATGTGCAAGCATCAACTGCAGTCACTGCAGGGCTGCCAGCCCAGTGACACAATTCCCTGGGGTGTGACAGAGACCGAGGACTTACCAGCACCCAAAAAGCATCCAGCCTGGTGTCTGTGTGACTGTGTGAGAACAACTGCAGCTAAAGCACCACATCCACACCCTTAGTGGTGCTCACACGTGCGATGGCCCGTGGCAAGTCAGCTGCTGCTGAGGCAGCAGAGGAGCGAAGGGGGACAAGGGCAGCCCCTGACCACGGCTGGACCACAGCGGAAGCACCAGGGTCACAGCCTAAACAGACCTGACCCACGTGTGAGCCTGCCTCAGCTGGGTGTGTTTAGCTTCCTTCCAAGATTTCCCCTTGTTTCCTGGCCACTGCACACAGCTTGACTGCCCACGGCTGTTGTGGGGCCGGAGCCTTGCGGAAGGAGGGTGCAGCACAGAGGCAAAGCACTGAGCATCCCTGGGGTGTCTGTGCGTGGGATTTGGAGGGGGACATACTGGAGGTGGGGAGCAGGTGGCACAGTGCTGAGCTGCTCAGCTGTTGTGTGGCTGGAGAGAGACGGACGCAGCTGGGCGAGGGAAGGAAAGAGCTCCGGGTCTGGCAGTCATTCTGCTTTACAGGTCTGTGGCCGGCAAAGAGGAAGCAGAGAGTGATCCAGCTGGGATGCAGGGCCCTGTGTGTTTTTGGTCCCATGAGAGGCAGTGCCATGAAGCACCCTCGCAGGGGAGAGATGTGCACGCACAGGGTCCGTGACAGCCTCACCCCGGGGCCCGTGCTGCTTTGTGCTGGGGTGAGTACCCTGGCAGCAGCCCCTGCTGGGTGCCAGCAGGGGCCCTGGCAGTGCTCTCTGGGGCATAGATTTATATCTGCTCATGCAAATAACCTGGAAGTGTCCCCCGGAGTGGGACAGCTGGTCCCCGGCAGCGCTTTTGGGAGCATTCTTCATGTGCCCATGTAAGTACCCTGGCAATCTCTTTTGGGGCTCGCCAGCAGGGGCCCTGGCAGAGGCCAGGAGGCAGCGTTGTCTGGGTGGCTGAAGCCGTGCCAGCTGAAGCTTTCCAACAGCAAAGCTTTCTTCTGCCCCGAACAAAGAGCCAATGTGGACAACATTATTGATTTGTTTCGTGACTTGCTGCTTTTAGCTCAGCAGGAAAAGACTGAGAGGAGTTTTAATTTGTCCAAATGGTTTTAGACAAGGTTAATACAACCCATTGATAAATGGCGCTTTTCATTAAGTTTTAATTACAACGTCATTTCAACAGGCTGGATGTGCACAGTCGTGGTGTTTGATTTTTTTCAATTTAAGGTGTGCTTCCCTGAGTTCGGTGATTAATTTCCATTGCAGACTTAGGAGCTGACAGGCTGCTGGAGAGCCCCATTGCCTCAGTGAATCCCCTTTGGCCCCCATCCCACGCTGGCAATGACAGTTTTACCTCAGTGCAGCGATGGGTGACACTGGGACGGTGGCAAGAGGAGGTTGGCCAGCAGTTTCAGAGGTATTAAGATGCCCACAGACTAAATGCAGTTGTTGGATCTCCTTCCTTCATGCTAATGAAGATGGTCCCTTCCAACAAACTCCAGCCTTTGTATCTTTCATAAAGCCTGATTTCTGCTACTGCAGTAGGGCCTTGCTGGAGCAGAAGCTGGATGCAGAATTTAGACTACAATCACATTCTTGTACCTTGATACATTGTCATTTTGGTCCAGAAAGGATGCTGGTGACTGCTAGCCCCCTCTTCTCCTCAGAGACTGGTGAGGGTGGCGTGAATGCTGAGCGTTTCATCTTTCCTTTTGTCTCCCAGAGGTGGGGTTTGAACACCCGAGAGAGATGCAGACAGGGACTGGTTCAGATCTACTCAGAACAGGGTGAATAAACAGAAAATACCAGTCACTGACCAGTAAAGTTCAGTTGGCTGACAGTTATGCCTCTCTAGAGTGAAAACATGAATACTGTTCTAGCTGTCTGTGTGCACACATATTACCCCTGAGGCAGTATTTCCCCTGAGGCACTGATTTTTGTCCCCAGCTCTGTTTCAAAACCTGGTTAGAACAGTTATTTTAAAGCAGTCTACAATTTCACTATTTGCTCCCTTTCTAAACAGCAACTTTCCACATCCTTCCATGTGATCAGGACCATTTTAAGAGTGGAGAACGTTACCGCTGCAGAAGGCACAGGGTTGTCTGGTAAAGATATTTTACTTTAAATGCCTGCTGCTGTTACCATCGTGTTTAAGGAGCTGTGGTGCTTCAGCCTACAGACTGGCAGCAAATTATATTCATCCCTTGCACCTCTACCTGCCTTCAGAAGGCTCACACAGCATGGTAGCTAGTGTCAGGGCTCCAAGTGCATCCCCTGGGGGTTTGGCTCCCTGGCTTCAGGGCTGACTTAGATAATCACACAAGTGTCTGATGTTGAAGAGAGCTCTTCAAGAAAGCTCTGCTGAAAAGCCCCAGTGAGGGCCTGTCCTGCTGTTCACTGGCTGAGGCTCTTGCCCTTGCTCCCCTGCTGGGCTACCTTGCAGCTGTGCCTGTGCCATGTACCCTGTTTGTATGGACCTTGGCCTGTGGACTTCAATCCCTGAGATGACCTTGGATCTGCTTCATCACCATGGACTTGCCTGGCAATCACTGAACTGTCAGCTGAACCTGACTGCCATCACCAGATCTGCTCTGCTGTTCTTGCTTGGGCATTGTGGGACTGCACCTCTGCCAGTATGGCCACTGCCATCCTCAGCTCCAGGTTCCTCCATGCAGCAGCCAGTCCTTGCAGCTGAGTGATGCCTCCATCCCTGAAGTTGCCTGTGATTGTGCCTGGGCTGTCACCAACAGAGTGAAACCACAGTGGGAAATAGTCACCCTGTGTCTGCAGAGGAAATATCGATCAGGCAGAACAGAAAGGAAGAAGCTCTCACATATTATAATGCAAAGCAGTGATGGGCAGCAGCATTCCTGCAGGGATGTGCCACATACCAAAATCTTAATGTGTGCTGGAGCCCTGAGGGATGTTTTGCAAACTGAAGAAGGCCATGGGAAAGGGGACTTTTAGGCAGATGGTGCTAATGGCTCCCCAGGGCTCCTAACAGGTCACTCTGGAGGGGCTCTGCTAGGTGTGGATTGGGATCCCAGGGTGAGCTGGAGGAGGTGGTCCCTGCAGCAGTGCTTGCTCCCACAGCTGGTGGTTACACAGCAAACCTCTCAGCAGCAGCCTCACACCACAGCCATGCTCAGAGCTGACACTGAGGTTCAGGAGCCAAGGCTTGCTCACCAGCATTGAAAGAAGGTGGACTTGAACTATTTGTTCCCAGGGTGGGCTGAGAAGTGGTTGTATTCTCGTGACTACCAAAACACATGGGCTGCTTGGCTCGAAGACCCCACAAGCCTCCTTGAAATCTCTGTCTGTGCCTCCCTTTGTGAATTCAGCAATCACATTGCAGCTTGACACTGAAGATCTTGAAAAAGTGGCACTAACTCTGTGCTTGAAGCCTTTCTTGTCACCAGGGTAGGGTGGGTGTCCTGAGGACTCCTCTGCTTGCTATGGTGATGCAGGTAGTTCTGTGGTGCTTTAGGGAAGAAGCATCTCTTAGGGAGATGCAAAGATTTAGCTGAAGGTATGATTGTACCTATCACTACCTGCAGGACAAGGCTGGGAGGTGCCAGGCTGGGAGGGGACAAGAGGCAAAGTGTTATGGGCTGGGCTGAAATGCCTCTGAAGAACAGGATGAACAAGTCTAGGCATGGCAAAAATGCCCAGAGCTTTGTCTGTAATGATCACAAGTGGCTGGGCTCTGCTGTTGAATGTGTACCCTGGCAGCTGACTGGTGGTGTGATGAGCACCCTTCACCTTGCTTTAAACTCTGTTGCTCAAGTGTTGCTACAGCTGAGAGCAATACAAATCCATGCAGAGCACAGTCCTGCCTAAGGAGCTGGGGAGTGCTTGGGGGAATGAAATTTTGCTGGCAGTGCTGCTAGTGCTGACTGGCTTAAAGCCAGGGTCTGCATTTGTGGCATGATATATGGAGCTACCTGTAAAGGGAACCATGCAGAAGCCTTGTTTTGACATCTCAAGGCTTTAATAAAGTTTGGAGGTTTGCCTAGGCAGAGTGAAGCTTGGCTACAAGACAGGCACTTTTGGGCAGTCAGGTTTTAACTCAAATGCTCCTCACTACCATTAGTTTTGTAGTATAAAACCATTCTAATCCTGACTTGCTTGTCTCTTGCACAGGAAGAGGAGAAACTGTACAGAGTGCTGTGACTTCTGAGCGACTGAAGTTTGGGTGTAGCTGCCAGTGTGCTCCCCAGCCTTTGCTATCCTCTCTTCCAAAGCATTTCTGGAGCATTAGAGCATAAGATAGAGCCATACCTCTGGGATGCAGTGTAGAATATCTCTTCTGGTGGGATTTCTGAGAGCCCAGGCTGAGAAAGAGAAACACTGTGCAATGTCTCTGCAAGGCCTCACACTTCGGACTGATTGGGCTTGAAGTCTGTGTGATGGTGGTGCAATGTGGGGGATGCAGACACAGGGAAATGGAGAGCCAGTGAGATAAGAAGGTGGTTGACAAGGAGACACAGGATGTCCTGGCAGAGGTCACAGGGATGCTCACAGCTGCAGAGTGACCACGGATGAACTCAGATCCTCTGTGCCAAGGTGTGATGGACTCCAGGGGCAGAGGTGAAAGGATTGGGGCAGAGATGTGTTTGGCTTTAGGTTTTGGTTGGGGAAGTCATAAGGGTGGAATATGAGGCAGAGAGTGGGGAGGAGGTTTAGATGGAATATAGCTTCTAGTAACAGGAATTTTGCCTGCTTTTATGCTAGGGTAAATCCCTGCAAACCCACACTGATCCCTGTGGTGATGCATAGACACCATGGGTCAGGCAGGAAACATGATGTGACTAATGCAAAAAGCAAGACAACACCTCCCATGGTGGCACTGAGCTTCTACCCTCCCTAAAGTCATCCCCCAGAGAGAGTGAGTGAAGTACACTTGCTAATCCAGGATGTTTTGGTTGCCTAGTTTGCTCTCGTTTTTGCCCCTGTGGGTAGGAGAGGAAGAGAATACAAAAATACAAATAATAAACTTGAGGCTCTCCTAATATTCCCTGGGAACCTTTGCACAGACACCCTGGTGGCAGCCTGGGACCTGCCCTGGATGGTGCCAACCCTCTTTCCCACACACCCAAGGCTCTCAGCTCCTGTCCTGGGAGCCCTTGGCTGCCTGCTGTTTGCTCCCAAAACAACAGGATGTTAATACACACCGGCTCACTTTGTTTGGTACTTCCCCTTCCCAGACCTCCTCTGTGGGGTGGCAGCAACAGGGAATTGGGGTGGGCATGGGTGGAGGATTTGGAAGGAAATTATGCAGTTTCACTTGTTTATTTGCATGCTAAGCTCAGCAGCAGCACAGTACCAGCCTGGTGTGTGTGCTGGCTGCTGAGCTCCTCTTGTTACAGGGCAAATGCTGATGGAATTGTTTGGCTCCTGGAGCTCTGAGCCCCTCTAGTGTGGGCAAGATTTGAATTTTTGCAGGTGTGCTGGGAATAGCCCAAAGCACCTCGTCTCAGTAGCTGGTCAGAGGAATTCATGGCTATTATATTTGGGAGCCAGGCAATGATTACGAATCAATGACTCCACTCACAGTGATTCATCATTAACCTGGGAGTTTAGCCCTTTCCCTGGCCCTCTCCATCAGCAGCTCCTGTTCTTGTAGCATCTCAAGTGTCTTATTCATTTTAAATCACTGGATAGCTATGGATGTGGCTGAGGAGGAGTGGAAGGACAGATGCACTGAGATTGGGTTGGGCAGCTAAGGGGAGGGAGGGTTTTGAACGGGGATGGAGCACCCTGAGGGTGAGCAGAGCTTGGCTGTAGACTGGGGACCAATGCTGCCAGCAAGACCCAGGGCACACCTCTGCTGCAGGGCTCCAGCTGACATCCCTGCTGGGCTGGGAAATGGCCCATATTTTTGCCTGGCTGGGCAAAAAGCAGGGCGGAAAGAAAGAAAAATACCAACCTGTGCCCAGCCAGACCAAAGCAGTGGTTATTTAGCAGTCCAGTGGGGACGTTTTAATCATCCCAAACATCCCGGAACAGTCTATTCTTAATAATAATTTATAGCACTTAGCACTTTTACATGTTCTAAGCATTTTGCAGGCATTAACCAGACACTGGGCCCACTTCAAAGCAGGGACTGGCACTGTGGGCTTCCCCAGGCCCAGCAGAGAGGCAGGGACTCTCCACAGCCTGCCCTTATTTACCTGTGCATCTGCCTACCTACAGCTGTTTTCCCACCCCTTGTCCCACCTCATGGTTTTCCTCTCTGAACTAGACTATGTCTCTTATGCTTTACAACAGCAGCCATCCAGCTGCTGGCCTGGGGACCACGACTGTTTTACCAGCAAATATGGCAAAAAATCATTGAAGCTAGGCAGGGAATCGGTCCCATTTCACAAATGAGGCAGCTGGCACCAAAAGAAGAGCTAACTGGTGAGCTAGGAATCCATTTCCCAGCTCCAGTCTTCTCTTCCCGGCCTTACAGTGATATTTCCAGACAACAGCTTAGATTACAACATGTTCAGAGAGGCTAGGAACCTAAAAGGTACCCCCACCCTCTGTACTATCAGAAATGCTCCTTGGTTTGGATCTGGCTTACGCAAGAATGGGTTGCCCACACAGAAAACACAGCCAGGTCTGCATCACCCCTAGGTCTTGTCTCTGCTGGATGTATCACTTGCTTTTGCTATCACCTGCACACTTTGCTATCATCTTTAATGTGGGGCTGGGATCTGCAGTGGCACACAGCAAGCTGACCCTCCCTGCAGAGCCTGCAGCAGAAGGATGGCTTTTGCAGGATGCTGAGCTGAAAGATGAAGTGAGAAACACACATCTGCAGGCCTGCTGCCAATGCCTGAGGCTTCCTTCCCCCTTCCTGCACCCCCAGAGCTGCCCACGCTCCCTTTGCACCGCTGCTGCTGCAAGGACAGAACATTGGGAGCAGTCACAGCTGTGGCCACAGCAGGAAAGATGCAGGAGGGAGAGGTGGGGAAACGTGCTGGAAATGGCACCTGTCACCTCCATGAGGCTTGAGAGGTTTGAAAGAAACTGGTTCACATATGGAACTGAAACTGAACCGAGGGGAACTCGCTGTGAGCACCAAGTGCTGGCCACCAGCTATTTAAAGCTCCCAATGCATGTGACGTGCAGCTGGGCATAAAGAAGGGGCATGCCTGCAGCTTGCACAGACACACCCAGGGCAGCTTTAACCAGGGCTTTGGAACACTACTAGGTACAGCTGCAGCAGCTGAGAGGTCAGCAGGGGCTGGGAACCACCCAGGAAACCAAGGAATAGCTGGGCTGTTCGATGAAGGAGCAGGGCATGCCTGGTGCCCCTATCAGCCCTGGCTAAACAGCAAGTGGGACCAGGGCCAGGCAGCTGAAGACTATTCCAGAGGCCAGTCAAGACTGGACAGGAACTGCAATACTGGTCTTGTGGGCAGACACAGAGCTATTGCAAAACCTCCAAACAGGCTACCTGCTTCCTAGGAAGAATTGAAACTAGCTGAGAGATGAGTTGGTGTGGAAATGATCACTACAACATTCCTTGTTAGTCCTTTAGACAGGGAAAGTCTTCTTATACCAGGTCTCGGTTCCCAGGGAGGTCTGAAGCCAGGGCTTTGAATGCCTGCAGGCACTAGATGAACCCAAGCTCCCCCCACGTGGGGCTCCTGGCTGGTGGCATCTATAGCCTGGCTTAGTTTGTCCTGTTCTCCCTCTTGCCACCCTCCATGTCCTGACAGATCCTGCCTAAAGCAGCTGTGGTCTTATTTCACCAGGATTTTTTATTATCAGAGCACATACCACATTTTAATAGAGAGAAAAGCATCTCAGACATCTTCCTGTTTCCTAGCACAACCCTTGCAACATCTGTACAAAACTCTCCTGGCAATATCTGTGATTGCTTACATGGAAAAGTCCCATTAAAGAAGTGTTTTAGCACTGGACTGAAGTTTTGTTTTTCAAATGTGATTTGACAGGATGAACCAGTACTACAAATCTCTGAGGCCCTCTGGCAGGCATTTCCAAGCCCCCTGCCTGGCTGTAAGCTGTTTGAGATCCTTCATACAGCATTTTAACCCCACTCAGTGCTCCGCACTGGGAACCTGTCTCTAGCACACGATTGCTCACTACAGTTTTCCAACTGCCTGGGCTGAATCTGGTTTTATGGAACTAATGCCAGGCTTTAGTACTACAAGAAAATTAGAGCAATTCCCTTCCTTCACTTATATTGTCCCCTTGAAGGTAAGTGGAGGCAGAACACTTTTCCCTACTGAACCATCGCTTTGCACTCCACACGCTTCCCTCCTCATACGTCCCATCCTCAAGTGGCTTTCATCAACTCAAAGTTGCTGCTGAGCATATTTGGGTCATCTTTCCACTCCTCTGATCTCCCTTTGGGAACAGGATCATCTAGAGACTCAAGAAATCACCTGTCCTGCTGAGGAGCAGGCAAGGAGGCACAGCCACCCTCCGGACATGCTGCCCTGGCCAGGGCTTTGAGAGTATTGGGGATCCCTGACTGATCCCTGCATGGAGGGTGGGACTGATCTTAATGATAGCAAAGACTAAAGGGACCAGGAGAGAAGGAGAAGCTGGCAGATGTCCATCTGGGATATTCAGGGAAGGAGGGTAGGCAGCCTGAACACCCTGCTTTCAGTACATTCCAGTAGTGCCAGCTAATGAAATTTAACATATTATTGACCCGATTCCACTGTCTCTGCCTCAAAAACAACTTTTGTGACTGCTGTGGGTTGTTTTCACTAGCTCTTAGTTTGCAAGATTTTTTTTTTCTTATTAAAATAATCAATTTTTTTTACTAAATTAAACAAAATGGACTTCGCTCTCTACTGGAAGCTGTTTATGTAACACGTTTTAAATAGTTTAAAACTCAGTCCATTGAACTGTGTGAAATAAAACACTGAAATTACTGTATTTGCTTTGACTTTTTTTTTTTTCAATAAATCCATTCCCCCTCCACCTGACTTACTTCCCAGGCTCAAGCTTAGGCCTGTGTGCCCAATGCAATCCCAGGGCAGGCAATGGGATTCACATCTGCCCGATTCACAAGGCTGGCAAAGACAGGGCAAAATCATTTAAAAGCACTTGTACAAATTGCTGTTTTCTTAGATGTAAAAGTATTAGGAAGCAGAGTTTGCAGTGCTGTCAGCATTAAACATACAGTGCTCTGGATCAGATTAGAGAGCCAAGCCTGTGTGTATTCCTGGGACAGTCTGAGCGGGACTTGGGAGTTTCCCTGTACCAGGAATTCGTGACCAAGTGTTTCTCCCAAGACATTTAAAAGCTGCATATGTGTGGCAGGGCACTCGGGAGGGCTGCACAGACAAGACCCGGATCCTCTCGCTGGCAGGGAGGGGTTAAAGACCCCACAGCATCCTGTGCAGGAGCTGGAGGGCTTCCCACGAGCGAGCCCACTGTTTTGGCAGCCCAGCTCCCTTCAGCCGCTGCCCGGCTGCCCGTGTCCCACTTTCTCATAACCTCCCCTGCCTCCTCCTCCTCCTTATATATTCATGAAGCAGTGCAGCTGGGGATAAATAAAAGCGGAGCGAGCCGGGGCGGCAGCACAGGAAGAGGAACTCCGTGCTGCGGCGGGTGCCCGGCTCCGCAGCGCCGGAACGGAGCCTGCCCTTCCTCTGCGCTGGGACAGCGCTGGCTCGCCACAGGGAAAAGTGCTCCGGCTCTCAGCAGCTGGCTGGGCTCTGCGTGCAAGGAGGAGCAAAGTTAACAGTAAGTGAGTCAGTCTCACCAGGGATAAGATAACACTTTTTTTGGATGCTTCCTTTTCTGAGCTCGGAGCCAGGCCTGATATGGGGCTGTTCCCAGCTGGTTGCTCCCCCAGCACGCCTGCATCCCCTGGGACCCACCAAGGGGGCTGAGGGCGCCCTCCTGGACCCACGGGTGGAGGAGAGGCTGGAAGCAAAGACACATGCACAAGCAGGGCCTTTCTGTGTAATTCATATGGGACCATTTCAAAATGTTGAGCCCTTCTCCAGCCTGTTTTGCTCTGTAGAGATTGGTGTGGAGGGTCACTGAAGCCTGCTGTTGAAGGATTGTATTGCAGTTGTGCTTTTTTGGGGGTAGGGCAGAGCTCTCAGAATTCACATGTGCCTGTCTCCTGTGATCTCTTACTACTCCCATGGTCTTGCTTCCACCCCCTTTCTTCTGGGATTGCAAGGAAAGGACACACCTCTGTTATTGCAGAGGAAGCCTTGGGGTTTTCTGCCCATAAACTAACTCTTCTGAGAATATACTAAAAGGGTGCAACAAGGTCTTCTCATTACTGGAGGGAATCAGGATCTGATTAGCCGTAGCAAAACCCCATATTGGGACACAGTCAGCACAGCCAGCAGCTTGTCACCAGCACCCCTTATTCAATCAGGGCTCCATCCCAGCTTGCAGAGTCCTGACCTCACCAATCCCCCATTCCAGGGCTAGACCTTTGCCTTATTGCAGGTCTGTGTGACGTGCTGCCAGTCTGATCTGAGCAGCAATATCTGCCCTTCACCCTATCCAGTCTCACTGTGTGCAAGCAGCATCACAGGGAGTGTGTTACTGCACAGCCCTAAATACAGGGGACCCTGGTACTGGGTGCCTCTCCCAGTGCTGAGCATCCCATTAACTCACTGCTGCTGCAGGATGGGCCCACAGGTTCATATCCCATGGCTGAGATATCACCTTCCAACCTCTGCTAATGCTTCAATCTTTTCCCTTGCCAAGGTGCAGCTCTAGGATGAAGCCTCCATCTGAGCAAGTCATAAGGCTGGCATACCTTCTCCTGAGCTTGGCTTCCCTCTGCCTTCCCACCCCTCTCTGGAAGGACCGGGACTCCCTAATGCAGGAGGAGAAAGCCCATCAGACAGGGGGCAACTTGGTGCTGAGTAGGCAGGAGCAGCAGCTCAGTACAAAGCTCGTAAACCTCAAGAAGAAGGAAGTGGAAGCAGCCATAAGGACAGGACAGTTCCCTCCAAGCATGCACTTCTTCCGGGCTAAGAGCCTCATTGATCAGAGCTCAGTGTTCAGCATCTTAAAGCGCATGCCCAAAGGTAGGCTTGGCTTAAGGAGCCTCATCTTACTCACTCTTCCCTCATCTTTTGCTTTCTGAGCTGGGACAAAACATGAGATGTGGGAGACAAGCTTATGAGAACTGTAAACTGTGCTCCCTGGGTTCCAGGAAAAGCCCTGCCTCTGAGCTGAGGGCCAGGGTAGGGGGAAAGAGGAAGAGGGGGATGGATTGGATGAATGCACGTTTCCAGCAATTGTGGCATTTGGTTTAACTTACAACACGGATCCTTCAGCCTTTCAAGAGTGGAGAAAGGGCAGAGGAAGCAAAGACAACAAGACAAAAACAGATATCCACATTTACTCAGCATGTTCCAGCCAGGGCCTCTCTTTTTCCCACATACACAGGCTACCAACCTTGTCTTATTCCAGATTTTAGCCAAAAGGATGGTATCCCTCAAAAAGTGTTTCTTTTGGTGGTTCTGTAGCAGACCTGGAAGTCTACTGGAAAGGCTGGGGGCACTAGAGGAGGAAGGGGTACCTCTAACACTGCAAGTTTCTTTGCTTGTTGTAAACAAGTCAAAGCCTATGTACTTCCAGCACTTCAAGTGAGTTTATAAAAGGGAGAGGGAGAGACTTTTTACATGGGCAGATAGTGACAGGAACAGGGGAAACAGTATTAAATTAAAAGAGGAGAGATTTAGATTAGATGTTAAGAATAAAGGCTTTACTTAGAGGATATGAGACACTGCCCAGAGAAGTTGTGGATCCCTGGAAGTGATCGAGGACAGATTGAATGGAACCCTGAGCAACCTTCCCAACTTCTTCTTCTCAGTCTCTGCTGTGGGATGGAGGCCCCATTCTTGCAGCACCCTAATCTGTTACCAAAAATTATTTGTATGTCAAAAGTGTCATTATCCTTTCATGGCTGCATTGAAGAGTAAAGAATTTAAAAGTACTCCGCTCTTCACCTCCAGTATCATTGACACCAAGTGGGAATCAAAACAAATAATTAACGCTTTTCAATCCAGGAGATGTTAAAATGGCTTCTTGAAATCTTTGCAAGAGCCATAAGCTTTTAGGGCCAAGTTCACATCCTTGTAACTGTTTGAGTAAGATTTTATCAGAGCCCCTGGGAACTCCTGTTTCAAGCACTATTGAAATTCCTGTTGCTGCTCACATATGAAGGAAGGTGACATTGCCAGCCAGATCAGGGTCAGATAGTTGCAGCATGCCCAGGCTGGTGCACCAGCTCTGCTGAGAGCAGCAACCACAGTTCCTCAGCATCTTTACAGCCAGACCCTCTGTAGTGGGAGATCATAGACATTATAGTCTATATTAGATTAGTCCACTCTAAATTATAGCCTTGAACTTGATCTAATGTCAAATACATACCAATCTTCTGTCTGATTCTTGCTATTCATGTTCTTCTTTTACCCCTAAGGGCAAAGCTACTTTGACTAAGAGGTCTCCCCTAGACTAATAAAATACGTATATAAACTTCAGCTCTCACAGTATCTTCCCTTTACAAAGGTGAAGCTTAGTTCAAGCACCAATAACATAAGGTCTTTGGAAAAGGAGAGATTTCAGCAAAATGGAACGACAAGGAAGGTGAGCATACAGAGGATGCTTCCCATGCCAGGAAGACTGGCTGTTACCAACATACTGCACAATAATAGAGTGTCCCAGAGGCCCTGCACGCTGGCCAGCAGCAGATGTACAATGTAAGTGAACATGCTTTTGATAAGGCATAGAAATAAATTGTACTTCTGCATCCAAGTGCAATTCCCCAGTGTATCATGGCCTGGGATTTTGCTGTATGCCAGAGTTTCAGAGAGCCAAGAGAAGAGACACAGACTAGATACAAACATTGAAGCTGGGATTCAAACAGCTTAGATTCAGAGCTTTGCTTCAGGTGTGCTAGTCAGCCAGCATGCCTTATAAACTGCTGCCTACTGTGCGAGTTCCTCTTTAAATCAGTGGGGCCTCAGCCAGCTCACAGCAAAGTCTGCCTGGAAGACCTTTAATAACTCGGAGCATTTTCCATCCCAGTGGAGAAGCAGAGCTCCCTATTGATTTCCCCCCTCCCTGTGCTCCCAGGGAGCTGTCACGCTCTGCCTGCCCAGCGTCTGATGCGGAGGGGCCACATCCCCCAGCCCGGGGGAGGCAGAGCAGCCGCGCAGCCCTTGCTGGGAGAGATCACTCACAGCCACATGGAAGCATTTCCAGATGCCCCTGGATGGGCAAACCAGCTATTATCACATTCAGCCTTCTTCTCAGCTGCCTGTACTCATTAGGATGCCCTTGTCCCCCCGCCAGGCGCCGTCCTGCACCTGCACGACTACGCCATGCTGAGCGCGGCCTGGCTGGTGCGCGAGGCCTCCTACCTGCCCGCGTGCTACATCTGCTTCACCCACACGGGCTCCGTGCGCTTCCGCTTCTCCGCACCGCGCCCGCCGCGCCCGCCACCGGCCCCCTGCTCCCCGTGGGTTTTGCTGGACACCTACCGGAGACAGCTGAGCAACGTGACCGAGTTTGATAGCGGGTGAGTGAAGAGGGGCTGTGAGCCTGCTGGTTCTCCGTGGCAGCGTTGTGTAGCGAGCACGATCATCCCGGTCCAGCTTTCCCGTGTGCTTGCTGCTCTGGAAGTGAGGAACTCCGTTTAGGACTGTGTACGTAGAAAAAGCAAATAGCCGTCTAAGAGCTCGAATGTTGCTGCATCAAGTACACCAGAGTTAGAGACCATAAAAACTGAATTTGTGTGTGCACACTCACTCTGGCCCTTGGCACAGGCATGCTGAGGACAGGGGTTTAAGTAGATTTATGTGACCTGCCCCCACCTCTCCTCAGCACCCAGTGTTGGACAGGGCTGCATGGTGCCTCATCCAGTGAGGTACCCAAAAACTAGATGAGGAAGGCAGGTAGCTGATGAACAGGCTCTCCCCAACAGCAGAAAAGTCATTTGCAAAGTCATTGTTTTGATTCAGAGCAAGAAGCTGGGCAAACTACTTATGTTGATAATTGCACTAGCAAAAAAAAAGAAAAAAACCCATCCCAAAATAAGAACTTACCACCTGGAAGCACAAGGCACTCATTCCCAACAGGACCCCCAGGCACCAGGAACTGTGACTCACCCTCCTGGGTACTGGCTGAGCTAAGGAACCCCACACCCAAGATCCCTGCCTGGTGGGGCTCTTTCTCCTCAAATACCCTCCTGCTAACAGAGCTTCTCCCCTTACAGGCAAGGCCTCCTACAGCTGTCCAGGAGCTCCCACCTCAGATGGCTCCCCAGGGCGTCCCTCACCCTCTTGCAGGAGCTCCCCTCCGTGCAGGCAGCTCCTGCCTTAACTGCTGGCAGCCTTTTATCGGGACCAGGCTGTTCTGAACCACCTACCATTTAATCACTTACAGGTGGCTGGGAATAGCCTGGCTCCCCCTTCAGCCAGTGGTAATGGGAAGACAGAATCCTATCTCCCCATCCAGGGGCCATTGATCCCGGGACAAAGCCCTGCTGAAAAGGCCAAGAGGAAGCATGCAGTTCTGCCGTGGTGTGTGGGGGGCTGGAGACAGCACGCTAAATAATGCATGAAGTCAGACACTGAGCGATGAGGACAAAGGAAAATATTGAGTAGCCATCCATTCAGAGGGCACCGCTGTCCATGGCGCTCCAGGGGCTGGGGTCCTGCAGAAAAAAGTAGTGTGGGGTGTCATGTAATGACAGACAGTATTGCCATGCCAACACACAAGGAGAGGGCTGGATTAAGGCAATGCAGATGACCCTCACTGCAGCATTCCTAAGTGAAACTTGCTGGGTTTTACTGTGCTGCTCTTCAGTGAGGTAGTGTGCTCTTAAATAGAGACCTTTTAACTCTTAGTGAGCTGGTATCCCCTCCACATGGAAGCTGTCTGGGCTCTGTGCCCTGCAGCTCTGGGGAAGAGGTCAGGTTGGGAAGCTGAGGAGCTGCCAGACCTGTGGCATGGTATTGCCTTCCCTCCCGAAAACAGCAAGGGGCAGGACAGAGGGGTCTGACTCTCCAGGGCATCCACCATCCCTTTCTTACGGAGGTTCAGAGGGAAGGAGAAAGTAATGCCACACCCTGGTCTCTTGACCTTTTATATCCTGAGGTTCAATTGCCCTGGCATGTGATGGGTGAAATAAGATCCAGTGAGAAGTCACTTATCCGTGTCTTCCAAAGAGAAAACTGGTTCCCCATTAGCTCCCTTCCATTTCTACTGGGAGTGATGAGGAGGGAAAGATGACAGCCCCAGCTCTCCTCAACCACACCAGGACACCCATAAATAATGTGCAAGAGACTGGATTTTGAAACAGCTTCACTTCCTTAAAACCCAAGCAATTGCACTGGGTATTTTGAACGGTCTCAGGAGCAACCCTTCACTGCACTTGTTTTCAGCTGTGTTTCTGTAGCGTGATGTTGCTTTCTGGCAGAGGCTAAAGGCCACAGCATCCTATACAGCCTGTACACCTGGGTGCCTGGAGCTGTGCATTGTTTGGTTCACTCTGTCCCTGTGTGGAAATGACTTGTTTTCAGAGGCAGTATTGCCACATTCCTCTTCTTTTGTATTAGCTGTCTGACAAAGTCCTGTAGCCACAAGTCAGAGCAGGCCCTGCACAGGGACACAAGACAGACCCCTTCTGCAAGGGCCTCCCCAAATGTGGAGGGGAAACCCAGGCAGAGGCCAGTGAAGTGATTTTCCTCAGCAAACATGTGGCAGAGCCAAGTACAAACATGGATCTCTTGCATCCTTGGTGCTCACTTACTCATTTGAGTGTGGTGTCCTTCATTTCTTGCCCTTCTGTGCTCATCACTGCAAAATCACCGAGGAGTCATTGCGCATAATGTGCAAACACACCAACAACAGCCACATCGAGGCACTTCCCCTCCTATTTTCATCTAATCCCTGGGTACTAGTCTAGGGGTTAGGAATGTTTTTGGCTGTCTGGAAATAGGTCTCTAGCCAGGAATAGGCCCCAATCTGTTCTGCTTCTCAGTTTCTGGAAACTCTCCCAGTCTCTCGAACATGTGCATCCCAGGCTACCTCTTTCCTGCACTCCTCTTTGCCCTTGAGCACTGACAAGCTGAGAGAAAGCAGATGTCAGAGGAAAGAACGGATGGATAGTTGGGTGGTTTCAAGGAAGTGTCAAGGGAATATGGCAGCAGGGAAGGGCTCTCATGCAAGACAGGGTGGATCAGCAAATGTGAAGGGAACAATGGAACTGTTTCCAAGAAGCTGCATCTCTTTCACCTTAAAGCATTTCTGACCAAGAAGGGGTGGAAGAAAGGTGTCTGCATAATTTTTGCTGTTTGCATTTTTAGGTACATATACATATGTGTGTGTGTGTGTGTGTGTGTGTGTGTTTTGGAAGGAAGTCTTTTTGTTTGTTTCCCTCAAGAGAACATCTAATCATTCCTATTCAAAACACACGTCTCCTGGGCCAAGACCCTGGAGTATTGTGTTACTGGTAAGCTTCCAAAAGGATGCTCTTAGGAGAGCCAAGAGACCATGGGCCAAGGGACAGCGAAAGGAAGGGAATTTTGCTTTCATACTTAACAGAAAAAACAATCTTCGCTTATTTTCTTCGCAATCAATTACGATATAGGAGAATGTCATTCCTTCCCTCAAGATGCAACATAATGGCGACCATCCCTAAAGCAAGAGCATGCCCCTAGATATTTAGGGAAGCAGCACTGACATTCCTGATATTTGTAAAATACCACTGCACACCCCCAGCCAGCAGCCCAAGGACCGAGGCTGTGCCCAGCAGAGCTCTCTATCACCAGGATGAAGTCATCTGTGAGGGAGCTGACACCGCGGCCCAGCCTGCAGGGACAACTCCCCTGGGCACTGCCGGCTGCCCGGGCCGCCATCACCTTCCCCTCCGTGTCCTCTGACTGCCTTATCTCACAGAAAAATAGGGCAGTGTGTGCATTACAAGGGGGGAAAAAAAAGAATAAAAATCCACTACAGAAACAAAGCACTCCGCTCCCTCTACAAGTCTCCCCTTGGGGAGAAGAAGAGGGGATGAGAGAAAGCGAGAGAAAGCGAATGAACCACATGTGACAGATGTTAGTCACACTATTTAATGCACCACTGGAAGACATTTAGATACTACAGTGAGGAGAGGGGCATAATTACCCATCGAGAACAGAAAAAGAAGCAGGAAAAAGAATCCCTTTAAAAACAAGGCGACAAAACCTTTCGCTTCCATATTATATAGCACAGGAAAGGAAAACAGGGAAAAAAAACAGGAAAAGAGAAAGCAAACCCACAGCTGAAAACAAACAATCTGTAGCTGGTCATTTTAGCCGTGCCCCTTTGGGCATATGCATTGCAATAGCATTGTTCAGTGCATATATGACATGACATGGGAGGCTATTTGCAGTCTGCACCTGATCGCTGTCAAAGGCCCATTCCAGAAAAAAGGCAAAAAATGTATTTGTGAAGCTTTGCTTCATCTGCATGAGCTACTGATGGCAAAAGCCCCCGAACCCTGAGGAGATTATCTGGTTATCAAGGATGGATCACTATTATGCAATAAATCTTCAACAGTTGTAAGGATCAATAATCAGTCTCAAAGGGAAGGGGATTATAAAGAGGAGTACAATTTGATTTATGTGCTTTTATGAGCAGGGCAGTGTGGGGATTTATTGCTGTTTCTAGCCCAAGAGCACAGGCTAAGTAAACAGCCACAAGTTTGTACAGCCAGATTTGAAGGCAGGGAGCGCAGCCCTGCGCACGCTCATTGCTGGAGGAGCCGAGTTCTCACAGGCCAAGGGGAGAAAGTGGTGGGAGCCCGACCAACCACCCATCCTTATCTAAAACGGAGCTGCCTGGGGTGGCGAGAACGGGCTTGCAGGGCCTTTTGATCCACGGGGAGGTTTTTCCCTGAGCGCTCGCAGGGCTGGTGGGAACAGCCCCGCTCAGCTCTCGGCTTCGGGCAGGTGCTCTCCGCTGGCGTGCGGAGCTGCCCTTGGCCCAGGAGGGAAATGGAAAAGTGTCTTTTCCCCAGCTCTTCCCACACGAAACCTCCTCTCCCCTCCCTGACGAGCGGCAGCACACCCTTCCTGCCGGCGGCTGGCCCCAGCCGCAGCTCGGGCAGCTGGATCAGCGTCTTCGGGATGCTCCTGGCTGCTGCATTCCTGGTTTCTAGGGTGATGCCGTGGTGTCTCCCGCTGCTGCGTGCTCCTCACTGCCCGCCCCTTCCATGGTCCAGCTCGGTCTTCTCTGTTGCATGGATTACTGAGCAGTAGCTGGGGTTGCCCAGTGTCCTGTGATAAAGGCACCAAAGCGCCTATTGTAATGCGCGGGAAGGCAGAGCCACGGGCAAGTTGCTGTGGAAACCTTAACTCTGAATTTTCCTGACTGTTGAGCATTTAAAATCTCATCCTTAACAGTAGGAGCCTCTCTTTACATACAGTTTTGCTTCCAAAATTGTTCCTGGCAAAGAAATTAACAGAGTGAGGAAGAAATGAAACTGCAGCCCCTGGAAGAGAATCCTTAGAAAGTGAAACAGCAGGCAAATCCACAGGGAATGGGCTCCATTTTATGGGCAGGATGGAGGGATTCAGAAGGCATATCTCTGCCCAGGATGTCTTAGTTTATGAATTTGGACCAGACCGCATTTTACATCTGTAGGGGGGAGTGGGGCTTTAATCCCATCCACAGAAGTGTCCTGGATGAAGATAATAAGATCACAAATCAAACCCACACCTCCCATATAACAGAGCAGAGCACTGTAAGAGGATGGGGGCCAAGACATCAAACACAAAGCATTATTAAAGATCAGTAGCTGTTCTTGAGGGGAAACAATATACTCAGATGAAAGCTGAAGCCTGGTTGAAGGTATTTCTATCTGAACCAGCTTAGGCCCTCACATGAGATAAGCACCAGGCCTGGCCACACTGGTGAGCCCTGTAGGTTGCAGCAGTGGCTTCCATTTGTTCACCCAGAAATGAAGTTAATCACCCCTGTACTACCATTTAGACTTTGCCCACTGGTAGGAGAAATTTATTATGAATACCTCTTCAGGTGGCCACCAGTGGAGGGAGGAGGGCTGTTGCCAGAGGCAAGGCTTCAGGTGGGATGAAGGCTATCAGCTTGCCAGGGGACGGTGTTGTGGCACAGATGCTCACCCTGTCCTAAATGCAAGCTGTCACCCACAATTAGATAATCTTGCAATTACTGGCTCCCTTATACTCTGCTTGATAAAACTACCCACTGTCTCTCTGGATTTCTGAAAGAGGCTTATACACCAGCTGAGTCTATGGATGAAATAAATAAGTTTCCATCACACTAAGGAAAAGCCAGGACTGTGATTCTTATCAGCTGCTTCCCTGAAGTAGCTCTCAGCAAGGCAGACAGGGCATCAGGTTAATTCCACTGGTGGGGAAAAATTATTCTGATTCACAATAATTTTCCCCTTGCTTTTTTTTAGATGGCATATTTTGACAATACGAAGGTAGCAGGGCAACTCGCGGGCTCAGTGAGCAGGTTGGTGGTGGCCCAGTACATGGCATCTCCTGTAAACTCTGTCTGCCTTTTGGTGATGAACAGAGGGCCAAGTGTCCAAACATTTTACATGCATTGAAAATACTTGGGAAAATACATTGTCTGTAGGAGTAACATACATGCCTTCCTTCAGATTAAGGATGCACTCTGCTACATAGGGGTAATGGATATAAAAGCACCATACTTGCTTTTGTAACTCTATTCCTCCTCAAGATTTTGCTCTTGAAAAGGGGAGAGGCAGGTTTTGAACACCTAGTCCTACCCTGCTTGTAGCTCAATGTGTATCATATGACTATTGTGCCAGCCTTTAGAGGAGTAAATACAGGTGTCAGCAAAATGACCTGAATGCTTCCTAGTTGCACCAGTCGTTGTTATGCCTGTTGTATTGCAGTGCCAACAGGCTCTGTTTGTTCTCCTCATTCCTTCTCCGTTTTCTACAGCTTGCTGAGAAACCTGACCCTGGTGACAGATGCCCCTGAGCTGGCCTACCCTTCTCAGACTTTCATTTGGAAAAGATTTGAAGAAATCTTTCACATTGCCTCTGGACTTATCTGCTATGCACCTGTGTTCAAGGCCTATTTCTACCAGGGGCTGCTGGAGCTCTATGAAGATAATGTTCAGTATGTCGAGATAAGAGCTATCCTGCCTGCGGTACGTGGGGTTTGGCTTCTCTAGTATTCTTTTAAATCCTTATTTCTCCATAACTCTTCTCAAGCCCTATCTTGAATTTAGTTTTTGGGTGTTTGCATATCTGCCCTTCTAAGGATGCTGGGAAACCTTGATCATATTCAAAGGTCTTTGTTGGAGATTTGCATAGGCAAGGGCTTGAAAGTGAGAGATGCTTTATTCTGAATGGCTAAGGGAGATACCTGCTGTGGCATCAGCACAAAACTACATTGTAGTCTGGCTGGGAGCTGTGTCAAAATCTTGCTCGTTGGGAAGATGTGTCTCAGCTTTGTCTGCACCAGAATCACCTGTTCTCTGGCAGCTGTTCTGGAAAAATATTCCTGTCTTGAGTAGAGACTTATTCTGGAATAGTGATTTTAAATCTTCATCTTATTTCAGAATGATTACTCTAAATAGGTGAGTCAATCAATTGGCAAAGCACAATCTTCCACAGTTTGCAGAAAACCTATAATTTTGGCTATGTATGTGAAATATGAGCTGCTCCTTTCATTGCCACTAACACCAAAACCTGCTGTTAATGGTTTAGGCTTTTCTCCTTGCGTGTCACCCACAGCTGGTCAGATTGTCCTACAAACCCACTCTACCCTAAAGCCTTCCCAGGCACCAGCAGATCACACCACCATAACTGTTCCCACTTTCCCAGTGACAACTTTGACAGTCCAGGCACACCCTTCCCATACAATTCTCCAGCCCAGCTCCAAGCAGGGCTGCATGGGGTGGGAGCTCTGTCAGAGGGGGAGGTGCCTTACCAAAACAAACTGGTCTGCTGGTGCTCCCCACACCACCTACCTCCATGTTCTTAGCAGTCCATTACAACGGGAATGAAGCTGCTCTGCAAGGTCCATCTGGCAGCACCTGAAGGACCAGGCGGTGGTGGTTTTTGCATGGGAATGCAGATGGCAGCTTGCTGCTGGCACCTTGGCATCCCGTGGATGCAGCAGCTATGCTGATGCTCTGCTGTTGTCCTGACTCCTGAATGTGCCTGCCAGCAGCTTCCTTAAATCACAGCCCTTGCATGCAGTGGTTGGTGGGCTGCAGCCAGCTGCAGATGAATGTCTGTGCCCCAGCAACCACTGCGGCTGCTGGACAGCTTCCACAGCCACCCCACCAGCAGACAGGCAGGGCCTCTGACAAATTTGGAGGCTAATCTGGCTTTGTCCCAACAGCTGGGGAGCAAGGCTGCTGACCCTGTCCTGTTGCAGCTTGGGCTGGCCCCATAGCAAAATAGGGCTCGGTGTCAGGGCTGCAGGCCACCACTCTATTGAGTCTGAGACAAGAAGGATGCATTGAAAAGGGAAAAAGAAAAGGATGGGGAGAAATACACAAAGTTCACACATACCTTACTTTGCTGGGGTTGTCATAAGCCAGTTGCTCTGAACTCAGTCACCGTCTGTGTTTGGGGCACCTGGAAAGAGAAAACAACAGGAATGTCAACATGCTGTGAGACAGCACGAGTGCTGGCATCCCCTCAGGTCACACAGGTTTCCAGGCCAGGAGTATCTGCCATGCTACAAGTGCATGGGCCTGACTGGAAAATGCCCTCCCTTTACCATCAGCCCTTAGACACGGCTGTAACTCCTTTTGAAGAGAGGCCTGGCAGGGAAGATTTGCTTCCCATGCAGCTCCCAGTACTGGCGGCAGCCGTGGGAGCCTGCAGAGCCCCAGGGCCCGCTCACACCCAGCAGCTCATGTGCTGAGAGGCCCAGGCAGGTTGCCTGCAGCCCAGGCACCACGGCAGGGAATGCCAGGAGCTGCCACCAATCTGGGATGGAGGGCAGCACAGCCAGGGAAGGGACAGCGAGGCTGAAGCTGGGATGAAAGGACAGGGAAATGCTCCACTGTGAAAGTCAAGGTGAGCAGGGTGTGATGGGAATAGCAAGATGTGCTGGTGTGGCTGGAGATCCCACACAAGGCTTGGACAACAGTGCTGACACTGCAGAAACTCCTTGCAGCAAAGCCTGCCTGGAGCGGCCCCTGAGGTAAAGTAAATGAAAACTGGGATTTAGTGCGAAACAGCAAACATTGTGGAAAAGCCCCCCAAGCCCAGCTGTGTTTGCAGATTCAGCTGTGTAAAGTCTCACATTCCCATGGGCTGCAGCTGGGGAAAATTCCCTCTGAGCATCTGCAGCTGCCCCACAGCCGCTGGTGCCTGCAAGGGGGACACCACATTGATGGGGTGTGGGGGCTAGCGAGGGGCATCCTTGCAAGGGGCAGCACTGGGGTGGAAGTTGGAGGGTGAAGTGGAGCAGTTGAAGGCTGGAGGAGAAAGGTGACAGAGAAAAAAATTGTGAGAAGGATGAGGGGAGAACTGACAGAGTGGTTTCAAACACTGTTTGTGAGCGATTCCAGGCAGGGCCTTTGTTGGTTAGTATGAGTGGGGGCATTCAGGGTCCACACCCCTGCTGAAAGCAGGGCAAAAGCCCTGAGTACAGCCCTGGTTGTGGGGAACCTCCAGAGCAAGCTGATGAGACAGAGCATGCCAAAAGGATTATTTTTCCCAGTTTGCAGCCAAAGAACTGGGAAAGCACGGCAAGACTAAACGACTGACTCAAGGTCACGAAGCAAACCTCTGGCAGAGGGGAGCAGAAGCCCAGCTCAGCTGGTAGCTTATGGAGCTCAGCCATCGCGTGCCTTGGGGCTGCCTCGGCTGACAGGCTGCCACTGCAAGGCACAGAGCATGTGTGAGCCGCCAGACAGCTGGACAAAACACTCCAGAATTTGATACAGACAGGAGGAACAGGTCACGGTCTCCTCTGGGTACTCAAGGGCACTCGCCACATCTGAACATGGAGAAACTTGGATCACACGGGAGGGAGGAAACCCACTCCTTGGATCTTGCCAGCTGGTAAAGGCTTCAAGAAGAAAATGTTCTGCACAGATTTAACTGCTTTTTTTCCCCTGCCCTGATCTCAGGACCATTGCTTCTCCCAAATTTTTCTTCAGTCCATTTGTCCCACCTTCCAATGAAACGCTTCTAACTACTGCTTGTCACTTGCTTTTCATCCTGCAGGTGTATGAACTGGATGGCACCCAGCACAATAAATCATGGTCCGTGGCAACCTACCGGGAAGTGACCAGGCAGTTTGTGAAGGAGCACCCAGACTTTGTTGGAGCCAAGATTATATTTGCAGCACACAGGTAGAGGCTGAGGAGGGCTAAGAGCAGGCGGGCAGAGGGAGGACCAGGCCGCGAGAAGCAATGCTGAGGGCTGGGCTGAAGTGCCACAGTTGGTTGGCAAAGTCCAAGTGCATCGTTAGACCCGGGGTGTTGACTCCTGAAGCATTCCCTGGCATGTGTGAAAGGCTGAGGGTGAGAAATCATCTATATACGTCTGCGTACGTGCGAAGCGAGCAGGGCGAGCTCGTGGTGTGCGCCAGAGGAGCGCCTGTGAGCCCTGGGTGCGGGAATGAGCACGGGCAGCGCTGCCTGTGTGCGTGTCCAAGCCGTGCCTGCTCTCTCCCTGAGCCTGATGCACTCCCCTCCCTGCAAACCCGAAGCAGTGACAGCAGTGCCCCGGTACGGGCGCTCGGTGCGGCAGAGGTCCCTGTGGGACCCCGGGAACGCCGCTCCCCGGCAGCCTGTGTACGGTATGTTCGTGCTGCTGCTCGGGCAGGCGGGCACAGGGCTGCTCTCCAAGTCAGCCAGATGCCGTGGAGTCATGTGAGGTGATCCTTGGCAAGCAGAGCAGACCTCTCAGCAGCACTTACTCGCTCCGCTTTGGCACGATGCCGCTGCCAGTTCAGAGCTGGCTTGCCTCTCTGGCCAGCCTGGGTATGGACACAGTCTGTCTGCAAAATGCACCAAGAGCTTTAAGTCTGATAGGGCTGGAAGAAACCTAAATTTAAAACTGTCTTGAAATGCTGTTTCTGTCCCACCTCCCAACAACACAGTCAAGAGGAAAAAAAAATTAAACATTTTCTCTCCATGCTGCTTGGTAAATGGGAAAGCCGGTGAGTTAGACAAGCATGCCTCAACTCAAGTGACAGCAGGGTCTAGCCAGGCATTTCCTGGTCATTCAGGGGTTTCCTTTCACAATATCAATTTTCTACTGCTGTTACTCTAGAGACCTGAAGCTGGTTGTCAGATTCAGGAGCAACTTGCATTTTGCAAATACCGCTGGGGGCCCCATTTCACAACTCAAACCCCAAGAAGGCAGGCCCATGGGAGTGAGCTTCTGCACTGCTTTCTCTCTCTTGCTCTTCAGGATGCTGAATGTTTCCCAGATTAAAGAAGCCATCGTCACTGCCATGGCACTCAGAGCCCACTTCCCAGACACCCTGGCAGGCTTCGACCTGGTAACTGTATTTCTTCTGTGGCTTCACATTAACCCCTGGTGCTACAACTACACATAAAGTATGGCATATTTTGTACACCAGAGCCAGAACCTCTGCTGCTGTACTGAAATCAGTGTTAATGAATTGCAAATCCTCCAGCTAAGGATTTTGTTCAGGGTAATTGACAAAATCCCCTGAAAGAATCAGCTCCCTGCCCCACAGCACTGTAATTTCAGCACAGCTGGCACCTCATTTATATAAAGCTTTAAGTCCCACCATCTTCCCAAGCACGCTCAAAAATACCTTTCTGCTTTCCCCCAGGTTGGTGATGAGGATGAAGGTCATTCTTTATGGGACCTGAAGGATGCCCTGACCATTCCATATTCCATGGGGGTCAACTTGCCATACTTCTTCCATGCTGGGGAGACTGGTAAGCATGAGGACTCAAGGCCTGTTGTTGCTTGCAGAGGCAAGACTGAAGTCTTGCAAAGAGCAGAAGAAGCAGGCCTGGCTTGCTTGCTGTCTGTGTCAAGAGGATGTGTGTATACATGTGTGTATACATGTCCCTGTGCTTCTCCCCATATCAGTTTGTGGCTGTAGCATTCCCACATGACCCCTCCCTCACCTACTCCTGCTTTTGACTGTAGGTATCATGTTGTTCAGCATCTTTGACCTGGTGTGACAAGGAGTCATGCTGTAAGAGTTATTGCTGGTAGCCATTCCCTCCTTGGAACATCATTCACTTCCCATCCACAACAGCAGCAGAGCTCCCCAACCATTATTTTACATTTTAAGGTGAAGGAATGTCTGAGCCAGACTCAAGTCTTAACTGAACACGTTCATCAAAGAAACTGATGTACCTCCCTCCATTCCTGAGCATGAGCAACCCTCTCACAATTGGGACATCTATTAAAAAAATCATCCAGCAGTTTGAGAAGTTCTATTTCCTCACAGCACTGCAGTAACTTATCTGTCTCTGCTCAGACTGGCAGGGCACCTCTGTAGACAACAATGTGCTGGATGCATTGCTACTGAACACCAGCAGGATTGGACATGGACTTGCTCTCATTAAACACCCAGCAGCCAAAAGTTTGTCTCTGAAGAGGGATGTTCCTGTAGAAGTCTGTCCCATCTCCAACCAGGTATGTTGTTCAAAGCTTAGGTCTTGTGGCTGGGTTACTGGGTTACCACAGCAGTGAGGGTCAGCTACAAGTTTCAATGCACACAGGCTGGCTTAGTTTCCTTTGCATCACATTACACTGCAGTTTGCTATGTAGACACACACTGTGAATATATATAAGGCTTGTAATGCCAGTCAGCAAAAAAGTAATTTAGATTCCTCTCTGGAGACACTTGGGAAGGCAGTCCTCCCTAGTGGAGGTAAGGCCCAGAGCCAGGGAGGTGTCTAAAGAGACATAATGGAAAATATTTCAAAGCCAGGAGGGCCAGAGGCTGAGAAGCTGGAATTGTAACTGGAAGTCTCTTGGTTTTGTAGAATTCATAACCTGCAGGAAGTCGTTTGCAGCACATTAGTGTGGTGCCATTGTTCCCTGGGTGCAGCAGGAAAGGGTGCTTTGGGGTAGAGATGTAGTGGTGTAAGTTTTAGGGGAGAGAACCCTGACACCATCTAAATGCCCTAAGCTAAGCACCATGGCAAATGCATAACCAAAAGACTATTCCTGAAATGCTCACAGTCAAATTGTTATAAAGAAGCAGAAGTTATTCACCCCATTAGCCTTGATGAAGGTGATTTATTTAAGAAACTAATCTTGTGTAGCCAGTGGAGACAAGTGGGTTCCTCCTGCAGCTCTGGCAGGTGTGCAGTGGGACACAGCCACAGCAATAACCTGATGCGGTGATGTCTCCCACCCTTCCCCACCCAGGTCCTGATGCTGGTAGCTGACTTGAGGAGGCACCCTGCAGCTGACCTCATGGCTGAAGGGCACCCCATTGTCATCAGCCCCGATGATCCCCCTATCTTTGGGGCAAAGGGAGTTTCCTATGACTTCTACGAGGTGTTCATGGCCATTGGAGGGATGAATGCCGACCTGAGGACCTTAAAACAACTTGCACTCAACTCCATAAAGTAAGTTCATCACCTTTCTCATCCAGTCATAGTAATCATAAGGAGACAAGCAGCTTGCTCCCCTTGCTTGCACTTGGGTTTTGGCCCCAGAGTCTCCTCTGCCACATGAACTGGGCTTCCCTTAATCCAAAATCTCCTCCAAAGGCAGGACACAGGGACTCCAGAGGCTCCTCTGTGCTCTCAAGTGCCTTTCCCTAACTCTCTGTCTCAGTTTATTCCTCCTTTTCCACCCTTCGTGAACTTGCTTCCAGCACCTGGTTCTGGGAGGAATGGTGTGTCTTTGTATCACTTGTCTATTTCTGCCAAAATCTGACTTGCTGCAGTGTTTGCCGTGACTCGTCTGGGAAGCACAGGAAAACAATTAGCATTGAGTTTGGGTGTGTTTAACCCTTTTTCTATTTATCTGGGCAGCTCTGAATGGCCAAAAATAGTTTGGATACAATGCCCAGGGTCTTTCTGCACATTCCTTGGCTCTTGCCTGTTTGCCAAATCTCGTGCCAATCCTCAAGGCAATCCCAAGTCCCTGCATCGCCAAGGAGACAACAAACACTCTGATTTCCTACCAATTTGGATAAGCTCAGGGCATATCTGAAGGCAGCAGCAGTGCTGTCTTTTCTACACTAGTCACTGGGTGCTGCCCAATGAGTCTCCATCCTACAGATATTGAGCTGTTTGTCCCCATGGTGCAGAACTTGGTAGCTGCTGATGTAGCCGTGATGTTTCTTGTCCCAGCATGAGTCAAACTGGCAGGAGCTCCAGGCTCTTTACGCATGTTACCCTTCAGGCACGTCCTGCAAGGGTTAATCTGTTGCTGCTTCCTGCCTTTTAATTTTGGTGCTGATCTTGAAATAGCTGCCCCCTTGTCTCCTGTCTGATAGTGGCTTTTCTCCTCCTCACAGATACAGCGCCATGCTACCGGATGAGAAAGCCAAGGCCAAAGAGGTCTGGCAGAAAAAATGGGACCAATTTGTGGCTGACCTCTCTGATAGCTTTCTAAGGGAGCTTTAGAGAGGACAAGGCTCATCTCAGAAAGCATTTGGCAAGCTAGAGCGAGCCAGACTGATTGCTAGGAGGAAGGCTGCTTCTTCCATGTGACCTGAGCAGATGAATGAATGTCAATGTCTCACCTGGCAGTGGGTGACTCTGGCAAGCCAGGCTTAATGGGCTTAGAGGTAAGAATGAGCTGCACTATCTGTGAAAGTCATGGACTGGAGGCAAAAGGGAGCAGTGAGCCTTTAGAGCAACCACAAGAAATCACCCCGCTCAAAAGAGTCAAAACAATTAAAACTTGCCAGTGACTGAATCCTGACATCCTCACTCAGGAAAAATGTGCTTTCCAATCCCAGTTAGCAGGAGGTTGCCAACATGAGGATCTCTGAATTTCACCTTATCATTACAAAATGCAGACCTTGTCCGGAAACAGCTAAGACAAACATCCAACCCTTTGGGCCACTGACCTTCAGGAGAGCAAGGACTGAAAATGACTCTTGTTATGTTTAACCCTGGGCCTGCTGCCAAAATAGCACTGCTAGGTCGGAGAACCAGTCATAGGTCTGATGTCTGCTATTTCAGGACCTACCATGGCTGGAAACAAGCTGGTGGAACTTGCTCCCAGAACATTTAAGCCTGGTTGCACGCCGATCATAAAGCCAGAAAAGAGGTGCCTCAGTTGCCAGCAGTTTTTTTACTACAAAGTCTTTTCCTGTCCTCTGGTCAAAAGGAAGACAAAACACATTTCAGGTTAAGTCAAAAACATCCTGGCTTCCCAGACCCAGCTTCATTAAAACTATCCCCCTGCACAAGGCCATGTTAAAACAGGCTTCTGTATTTCTAGGAAACACCTTTTGATTTCAGGGGGTTCCACTACTAGCCTTTGTTGCCCAACTCATCATGCAAATGTGCCCTTATTCAGCCTGTCAGACAGATTTTCATCTTGGTGAAGAACTCTCACACTGTGGATATCCACAGTGCTCATTCAGACCTCTGTGGTTTTCAGCTCTTTGGCAAAAAAACAACTATGCATCAAATAGTCTCTAGACAAGCAGATTCCCTTTTTTAACATCATCAAAACTATGAGAAGGAGAACCAGTTGCAAAGAGATTAAAAAAACCCCAAGAAATCTTAATCAGGTTGCTAAATAAACTCAGAAAAATCCTTAAGCACACATACCCCAAGTAGGCAGCCAGGATCAAACAGCATCTTTTCCTGCTTTCAGTACAATTATGCTGGTTTGTATCAGCCAAGGGAGAATTTACAAAAGTCCCTACTGAAAGACATCTCCCTCCTCTCAACCACAGACTTGCAAAAACTGTTATTTCCTAACCTGACCAGCTTGGGCAAATTGGCTCTCTTTCTGCTTTCTGCTAATTGTCTCAAGCTGCCTGGCCACAGTGTTTATTTCCCCTGACCTTGGTAGGAACACCTTAGCAGGAGGCAAATACACTTATTACTTAGAAGTGGATCAAGCTGCACAGCCTGTGTACCCTGTGTTAAATTGCCCACATGTCACAGGCTTGCAACTTCATCTCTAGTTATCCCAGAGAAAAAAAAACAAAACAACCAACCAAAACAAACACACTAGAAACCCCATTCCAGAACACAAAATCACACCAAACCACAGGTGTGTGCACTGCAGAAGCCAGCAACACAAACCACAGAAAGCAAAACGTGAGAACTCAGTCACCCCCTCACTAACTGGGGGGGGTTGAAGCACCTCACACCCCCAGTCCTTTTCAGCCATAGCTGCCTCTACTCCAGCTCTCTCTGCCCACACACCCCACATCTTCCTCTAAAGTATCCTGATGCTTTTTTTGCAGACTGACCTTTCCTTGATGGTCCTGGGAGGAGCTTTATAGTGGAGGAGTAGCCAGAGTAGAGCCACCCTCCCTCCTCCTCCATGGGTGTTGCATACAGAGCTCAGACTAAAGTCCCCAGGGCAGGCTTTGGCCATGGTCAGGTTATAAATGCTGACTTGGGAAATGGCTTGCTTGTAATGCTGCTGAGGAGAGCTGCTGCAAACAAGCAGAATGGCTATTAACCAGTGGCCCAAAGCCATGTCCCTCTGAGCAACCTGATCTTTCAGCTTTGCTATATGTGGATGGATGAAGATCTTTATTTGCCATGAGTTGATTCTCCCTTAAATAAGCCTCTTTGCTGCCAAGGTGAAGCTAATCATTACAGAGCCATTGTGGGAGGAGCTGAGCTCCTCCACACAGGTTGACCCATGCCCCTTCCTTCTGTACCACAGCAGAAAGCTTTCGCGTCTTCCTGCACGTGATCTCTTGAGGACCTTTTGGTTGCCTGAAGTCCTCCTCTCTCCTCATCACCTGCAATAGTTGCAGGGCTAGATCTTCCATTTGCCAAATGCTAGCTGCAATCAGTTTACCTGTTGTATCCAGTTTGTTCTTGGTTCCATAGGAAAAGCCTGTTGCCCACAAGGCCATTTACCTGCTTCACAACTGTGATGTGATGTGGCCAAGTGTCTGGAGCCACCAGTGTGTGCTGCTGTTCAAGACTGCAGCAGAAGCAGGTTTCTACAGAAATCACAGGGGTTTAAAGTTGTGCAGGTCTGAGGCGACCTTCAAATGCAGCCCTCCAAAAGCTGAAACTTGGCTCTACAGTACTATGCCTGCATATGGGATTAGCCTAGTGGCCCTGCTTCTGCTGAAGGTATCCACCTTGAGGCTGGGCAGAGAGCAGAAATTTTCCATCCTAATCATATATTAAATGTGAACCTGAACCACGTGGAGGGGCCTGACTGCAGGGGTGTGGCCTTCCTTGGATGTCTCCTTGAGCAGGACATTGCCATGTGTGGTGACTGGGGCTTCCCAAGAGTCCTCTGGCAGCAGATGGCTTTCAACCATATTTAGGGCCTTAGTGAGTGTGACAGAAGGAGGCCCAGCCTGCTGTACTGCTGGGAATCAGCTCTTCCCTAAGCATGCCTTCGTTTGGGGAAAGGTGCAAATTGAGAAACCCAGACTGCATCCTCACCTCTCTAACTCCAGGTGTGCAAAAAAAGCAGGAGTTTAGGCTGGGCCACAGCAGTCATAAAAGGTCAAACCGTTCAGCTCCAAAGGTTTGGGTAAATTTGGCAGCAGGGCTTCACTGAGACTCAGCTTTTCCCAGCAATATCTCAAGGGTTTTGCTGCCAGTCTATTCCCTTTTCCCCAGTACCTTGGCTCCCTGCTGACATTTGTTGGCAAACACATCACACATAATGCTTTCTTGCCTGTCTCTTTCAGAATATAGTCTATAATTAAATTTTAAACCTGTTTTAATTGTGGGGGTTATTTGTCCTTTTTTTTTTTTTTTCCTTCCTGTTAAAAAGAACAGGGAATACCTGAGGTTTTAATCTGGAATGTGCAGTGGAGGAGGATGTTTCAAGTCACTCAGCCTGGCATGGAGTTATTAGGGAGTCTGAAATGTCTTCACAGCATGCTGCAAAAGAAAATTTGATCCTCCTTCAGTCTCCATCCAGACTGAGGAGCAAGGAAGGAGAGTAGAAAATCCAGGAAGTTTCTATGACTGTTACTTCAAGCAGCCACAGCAATATCTAAAGTCTTATGCCTGTTATCTCCCTCATCTGTCTGTCCCTGTGGCTGCTTCAGGTTCATTTTGTTTAGAAGGGAGGTGGATAAAGCTTTGTTTGCAGCACAGGTGTTTGCTGCAGAGCATCTCAGACCACCTTTGGGGCAATCTAGAGAATGAAATGTTTGCCTCTTGGCCACTCACTGCCAGGAAATGGCTGATCCAGCACTAGTGGTTGCTGTCAAAAATCATGCCAATAAAAACTGAGGAGCAAAGTAAGTGATTGAAAATGAAGATAGGCCCAAGCAGCAGCTGGATCTATCCATCATGTGAGCCTCCATCACTGCAGTGGCACTATGCAGATGCCAGATGCTAAGCAAGGCCCTCTGGCCATAAAACACAGGCCTGCAGATGCATTTCCCACCAGCTCCAAATGATCAGCCTGCTTCAGGTTTTCTTCCTATATAAGTATCTGAATTAGCCTCTTCACAGGTAGCAGAAGGACATTTCTTTGGCTGGAAACTTGTAGCTCTAATTGGCTCAGTCCTTAATTCCTTTCTTTCCAGGCTTGCAGCAACTGCAATCACAGCAGGTCTATCAAGTGTTTTCTGTGCACTGAGGGACAGGCAGGTGAAGGGTCTGGCTCTCAATTCTCCTGGCTTGTCATTTTTATCAGGTTGCGTCCTCCCCCTCGGTCATTACAGGATAAGAAAGGCATTTTACTGTATTTTCTCACCCTTTAGCTTGTCCATCACTCCATGAGCAGGCTGCAGCAGGGAAGGAGAAGAGATAAAGTGAGGGGGGAGGGTTGGTTCAGGCCATTAGAGCCTCTGCAGCAAGGAAAGAGATGGAAGGTAGAGCTACTTTCAAGGGCGATGTGAGAAGGTCAGGAGAGGGGGGTGATGACAGGGCTATGAGTCCAGGGAAAACAGAGCTGCAAAGTTTACAGAGGGACCCACGGGAGAAGGCTGTGGGCAACTGCCTGTTTTGCTTGTCTTTAGAGCCAGCTATGAAAGGGGGTGGGAGGGACATCTGAGCACGGTGTAGACAGGGGAAGAAGAGGGGGTCTCCCGTGGGCCGGTGTGGAAGGGCAGCCAGGCGATCCCTGGGGGATATGGCTGTTGCCAGATGCGCCTGCAGAGGAAATCGCCAGGTCCGTCGAGGTGTAGCACGCAAAATGGGCAGCACTGAGTTGAGTCTCAGAGAAATCCTCAGCTCCTGAAGGTAAAATGACACAAGCGGGCACTGAGCAGGGGGACGATGGGCTCAAGCTCGGCAATCCCTGCAGGCGCCGCACAGCGCGGACCTGGGCAGTGCCAAGCTCCGCCTGTGCCCGGCCGCTGGCAAACTCCCTCCGTGCCGCTTTAAAAATAAGCGCCGCAGCCTGCTTGGACAGCCAGCCTTCCTCGGGAAAATAACCACGGCAGCGGGGCCAGCCCGCCGGGACGCGCCCGCTGTGTGGGCTCTTCTCCAAGGGCGGGTACCCCCAAAGTTCACCGGGGAGCAGGACAACACGCTCCCTCCATCCCTCTGTCCCTCCTTCCCTCTCTCCGCGCAGGCAGCCCCCACCGCCCCGCCCGGAGCCCCCAGCCCCGGCGCAGGTGAGCGCTGCGGGCCCGCCGTGGAGCAGGAGCGCCGCCCGCAGGGAGCCGTGGGCAGCGCCGGGAGAAAAACCCGCACCGGGGGGAGACACCCGCCCGCGGGGGAGACACCCGCACCGGGGGGAGACACCCGCCCGCGGGGGAGACACCCGCACCGGGGG
>VZRZ01002565.1:1097478-1111796 GCA_013398175.1 Climacteris rufus
AGGGCTCGGGGTGACCGTGCGCTCCGCTCGCCTTGCAGCCGCCGGCCTTCGGGTTCCTGTTCGACGTGGACGGGGTGCTGGTGCGGGGCAGCCAGCCCGTGCCCGCCGCCCGCCGCGCCTTCCAGCGGCTGGCGGACGGCAGCGGGCGGCTCCGGGTGCCCGTCGTCTTCCTGACCAACGCCGGGAACTGCCTGCGGTCGGCCAAGGCCCGAGAGCTGTCCCAGGCGCTGGGGCTGCAGGTAACGGTGACGGGCGGGAGAGCGCTCCCCGCGCGGTGTCCCGGGCCTGGAGCGCCGGGAGGAGCCGGCCCACCCCGGGCGAGGGTGGCACCACCGAGTGCCCGGCTCTGCCTCGGCCCGAGGGCTGCACAGGGACAGGCGGCAGCCATGCGAGCCCAGCGCCGGGAGAAGGGGGCGAAATCCTACCTGCGCTTCCCAGCCAGCCTGTCCTCCCTCCCGCAGGTGTCTCCGGAGCAGGTGATCCTCTCCCACAGCCCGCTGCAGCTCTTCAGGCAGTTCCACCAGAGGTGCATGCTGGTGGATGGCCAGGGGCCCGTGGAGGAGAATGCCCATAAGTATCCTTTGCCCCGCGTGCCTCGTGGTGCTGTGCGCGTCCCGCCGCGGCATCCCGGCTACAGGCTGCCCCTCCTGCCCTGCCCCTACCCCCGGCACTCGCCTGGTCGGCGTGTAGAGGCACAAGGAGACAGAAAGGTCATTGGTCTCACCTTATGGGGAAGCGTCCTTATGGACAGGCTCAGGTGCAGGCACTGTTGAGCTCCATCTTGGTCACCTCCTGCCGTATTCAGAGTTTGGCTTTTCACACCCATGACCTTTCCTGTGATTGCTGTTCCTGTTGGTGGGATATCACTATGAGGACTCCCATCAATTTGGGCATCTCTCACTTCTGAGATAAAATTGTCCTCCTCCCATTCTTTCATGGCAAAGTCCATTAGAGATCAGTCCCAACTGTCCCACGGATAAGGTTTTCCCCAGAATCTGACAACAACTGAAGGAACTCAAATATGATGGGGCTTTGAGCAACCTGGTCTAGTTGAAGGTGTCCCTGTCCATGGCAGGGGATTGGGAACTAGATGGTCTTTAATATCTCTTCCAACTCAAACCATTCTATGATTCCATGAAATATCATTGGAGTCAGAGCATCCCAGTAGAGGGAAGTGGTCTAAATGACAGTCCCACGCACATATTGCCTGGCTGAGGTGAAGGGACAGCAGGTCAGACATGTCTGCAGGGAGGTGAGAACTGCCTACAACATTTACAACATCTCAGCCTCTACGCACAGGCCCTGTACTCAACATTTGACTTCATTGGTTACAAAAACACAGCCCTTCTCTGTGTTTCCTCAAGACCCATAGGGTGAGCTAAGGGCAGGGTATTCTGCAAGTAAATGCTACTCATCCTTCACTTATATATTTTTATCAGCACAGACCATTTTCCTTGCACTAGCTGAGCTGACCAAAGCTTCTCTGCTTCTCTTTCAGCCTCACTAGTGCCCTGTGCTGCACCGATATCAGCACCCTGGCAAAAAGGTCTCCCAAAGCACATCTGTTTGTCTTGGAGTGGCAGCCTCTGCTCTTTGCCCAGTTCCAGGGATTGCTGTTGAATCACCTAAGTCAGGGGTGGTTTTTTTTGGTTTTGTTTGTTTTTTTGGTTTTTTTTTTTGTAACCTTTAGGGCCACCCATAGGTTGGCAGAGTAGGGCTAAAAACCATGAGATGATGCATCACTACACTAAATAACTGCTCTGTTACTAGGACTTGTATTCCTTAATCCTATAGATGCTTTTGCAAATAACTTAAAGAAAAACAGTCACTTAAAAAAAAAAAACTAACAAACCAGTCTCCACAACATTCCTTGATGGTGTGAAACAGCCTGGGGTTCAAGCATGTGGTCACCATAGAGGCACTGAGGAAGGCATATCCCCTGCTGGACATGGTGGATCTGAGCCGGAGGCCAAAAGAGCTGGTAATTCCTGAAGCATCAGTAAAGGGGTGCAGTGGCAGTCACAGCACACAGCTCAGGGCAGGGGAGCTGCAGAGGCACAGGGCAGCTGCTGACAGCCCTTGGTGAGAGCCTGGCACTGACACTGAGCAAGCAGCACCTCTGTTCATTCCAGTGCTGACTCCTGCAGAAAGGGTGGTGACTTTCCCTCTCCTTTCTCACGCCTGTCTTCCATTGCTATTCCTTGCAGAGGGGTAAGATGGTTTGGGTGACATCTCCAGCTCTGAGACAGGAGTGCAAGGTCCCATCTGGTCCCATGTGAAATCCCGTCTGGAATGGGGGATGGGGAAAAGCTTCAGGATTCCAGGTGGCTTTGGTCCTGCCTTTTTATGGAACTGCCTTGGCAGGTTCAAGGGAAGCATTTTCGTTTTGTTTTGGAGATGGCATTAGGTTTTGCATTACTAACCCAGCCTTCCTTTTTTTCTGGCAGCCTCCTCCAACCACTGGCTTCCCCACTATAGAAGGTAAGCAGGAGGCTCTGTTTACATAGGAGCAGCAGGCAGAACTAACAGCAAGGCAAGGCAGCTGGGATGGGAGCTAATGACATGCTGTCAGCTCGCTGGTATCCATGGGCAGCATGTTCAGAGGGTACAGTCAGGAGGCAACCTCACTGCTGGAAAAAGCTGGATAAAAGCAAAGCCAGCTTTTCTCTGTGCCATGCTCCAGTACCTGGGACCAGTGGTGCACACAGTGCAGTGATGTACAGACTGGAGTCCTAGCACCAGCCATGTTCCTATGGCAGCTGCACTCTCCAGGGCACCCTAGACGGATTTTGTTAGTAGGTGGCCTTTGGTGATGGCTCATACTTGGATGTTGTGAGTTTCCAACATCTCTTGACATCTTCCAGGAGTGATTCTCTTTGGTGAGCCAGTGAGATGGGAGACAAGCCTGCAGCTCATTGCCGATGTACTCCTGAGCAATGGGAACCCTGGGGCAGAGCTGCAAGAGGTGCCATACCCTCATCTGCCTGTCCTTGCCTGCAACATGGATCTCCTGTGGATGGCTGAAGCCAAGATGCCCAGGTGAAAAGCGTGTGTGATACTTATTTTAACCTGTTTCATTCACCTCTCCTGTAAATGATCTTTTCCTACTACATTTTGTTAGCATTTGAATGTTTTAAGAGTTTGATTGTGTGGTGTAATTAGCAGCAGAGACATGAAAGCTGCATGAGAAACAAAGACTAAAACTTTGGAGAAGCAAAAGCCAGACCACTGCCTGTGGAGGTGTGTGTGGGTAGACACCATAACCAAACCATATCCACTAACCTGGCCACAGCTGATGGATCTCCTCACCAAGGAATGCTTGCTACCTCTGTGGTGTGACTGGGGATACTGATGACCTCCTTTCTGGGGCAGGTTTGGCCATGGCACTTTCCTTCTCTGCTTGGAGAACATCTACAAGAAGGTGACAGGCAGGGAACTGAAGTATGAGGCCTTGATTGGCAAACCCAGCCCAGTCACCTACCACTATGCTGAGTGCTTGATCCAACAGCAGGCAGAGCAGCAGGGCTGGAAGGCTCCCATCCGACGCCTCTATGCAGTTGGGTAAGAGACTTCTTCCTCCTGGTTTCCTTAGGAAGTTGCACACTGACTTCTCTTCAGGGGTTGGTGGGGGGTTGTTGGGGTTTTTTTTTTTCCCCTTGCTTGTTTTTCTTTCCTGAATATTTTGAAAGTTAATACCAAAATCCCACTGGTGTCTCTGGAGCCTCACATCCTGGAACAGAGGCTTGCCAGCTTTTTGTACCCTATCCAGCAAAGATGTTTACTGTAGAATGCAGACTGCACATAAAGACAAAATTAAGAGATCAGTTGTAGTGCTGTTAGCTCACTTAGGCCAGACACTTTGGGAATGTAGGGAATACAATACAGTAACAGCTGAAACTGCTGTGGGTGCTCTGGATGTGCTGTCTCCCCTCTGGAAGGTGTTCATGAGGGATGTGGCCTGAACGGGACTCACTGGTGGGTGGACTCACCGGCCCATTCTGAGTGCTCCTCTTGACCTTAGCACATATCTCACACCCCTTCCTCTTCCAGTGCTGTCTTAATCCCAACCCCCCAGAGCCAGAGAGAGATGCCTGGGCTTGTTTCTCATTTCTTTTTCACACTGTGACCTCATCCAGGGATAACCCTATGTCTGATGTCTATGGGGCAAACCTCTACAACAGCTACCTCAAGTCAGCTCAGCAGAGCCAGGTCCAGGCTGGGGTGAAGAGGAGCCCACAGGCAGCCAGTCCCCAGACTGAGGTTTACCTGGAGCTGAGGAAGGACCGCAACAATTCAGTGGAGAGCTGCGAGTCCATCCTGGTGTGCACTGGGGTGTACAAGCCCAAGGAAACAGAGGCATGCACAAGGGAGACAGTGTTCCATGGACATCGAGACTTCTGCTTCGACCCCAGCCTGGTGGAGGCATCTCACATAGTGCAGGATGTGGATGATGCTGTGCAACTTGCTTTTAGAAGAGAAAACTGGAGCTAGGGGTTAAGATGGGTGTGCCTAAAGATCTGCTGCTAAGGATTTGGAAAGGGAAGAGGGGAAGAAAGGGGAGGGACCTGGGGTGATCTTCTAATCTAGCCAATGTGAAAGGAAACTCCCTGTTGCAGCACTAAAAGCCCTCTGGATTTTATTGATACTCATCTGCCATCCTGACAGCTGCCTGCAGGCTTTCAACTGTGACTGCACACTGCTGCCATCCCTAATTGAGCCGTAATGGAAACAGGGTATAAGGAGTAGGCTTGTCCCAGCAATCCCAGTTTTGTTCAGCTATCAGAGTTCGTTCTTTTCCACACTTTGTGTGCAAAGATCAGGGGAGCCCACCCTCCTCCTGCTGAGGTGTTTGAGGATGAAGCTGTTCCCCACACAAGGAGCCACCATCAGCCAGGGTGCCATTGGTACAATGTGCTATTTGTCCGGTCTGTGACTTGAGCACACCAGGAGCTGTGCTGTGGTGGCACTGTGCCAAGAGAAGGCTTTAAGTCTTAGCATTCTGTTTGTGAAGAATAGATGCCTACAGACTTTTAACAAATTCTGTTTGCCTGGGGATTTGCCACTGCATCACTGTCAGTCTGAAACAAAGTTCTATTTTGCAGTCCTCTGGCAGCTATGGAGAGGCAGGGCCCCTCAAAGGAAGCTGCAGTAGCCAGAGCAACTTGCTGCAGGGCTGAGGTGAAAGTTATTTTGTTCCCTCCCCCCTGTTTAGCATTCTGTGAGCACTCCTGGCTTTTCACATCCCACTAGGGAACCAGCAGCCTGCACTTAGTAGCAGACAAAACCACCACAGAGTCTGAATTGCCAGAGTTGTCCTTGCCCAGAACTCAGTGCTGCAGCAAGAGGCTGTTTTGGCACCCACTCTGATCCCAACTGCTGCAGGGAACATCCACCTGCTCCAGCTGGCACAGCTTCCAAGAGGGGCCCTTCTTTGGAGCAAGGGCCAAACAGAAAGAGTCACCATTCACCTTTGCTCCTTCCTTGCATTCAAGAATTGAAAGAGAAGGTCATTAATCCAGGATGGTACCAGAGCCCCAAATCCCCAGTCTTCATCTTTTAGAATACAAATATCTGTGTCTTTCAATTCCTTTCTTCCTCTTATCCCTCATGGTTTGCAGCTCAGGGATACCCCAATACAGTCTGGTGTCTGGTCCCTCCTCTTTCTTGAACACAAAGGTAGAGTCCCCCAACATGAATTAGCAGCTGGGACTTGCCTGCCCAGGAACATTTCCCTAACAACATCCACCTTCTATTGCCTCTGTTCTCCTAGCTCAGGCTATCCAGAGAAAGATTAAAACTTGTGTCTCCTTAGACTTCCAAAGAAGGTAAGCAAGGACTGCATGAGAAGCTCATGTGAAAGATTAGACTTTGCAAGGAGTGTCTTAATTCCAGGGGAGTACTGTGATTTTAGAAGCACAAATCAGTCTGTGTATGTGATGAAAAACCTTGGAGCCAACACAACTGAGTTGGTGTTCCTAATCACAGTCAGGTCACACCACACTGAAATATCAGAACTAGGTCTGCTCTGCCTCTTCTTTCCTCCTTCCTGCTTTACCAGATAGCTCCATACACAGGGTACTAACAAGATGTTCAGCACAGAAGTCTGAATTCTTAATTCAAACCTCAGCATCCATATGCACTGAAATCCTGCTTCAGCACCTCTCCATCCTCTCAATACTGATGTATCTTCCTAGGAAGGTCTCTGCAGTGCAGGCTCTATTCTTGTGTTCTGCTAAGCTCTGCATCTGAAGGGGACCAGGTGCTCTTTCAGTGACCCAGGCAAAAGAGTTCCTCCTTGGTGGATCTTTTCTCTATCCTTTACTTTATGAATAGAAGCAGAAAAATACTTCTGCATGAATTTCCCTCCCGTGAAATCCGTGGTGGGAAGCAGTTTCTTCATCTCTTAGCACTACTTGGGGTTCTTCTCCTTTGTCTCATCAGGACAGGAATTGCTTGGCTGCTTCTAAAAGCAGCTGTAGTGTGAGTAACACAGATTTGAATCCTTTTCCTTTCACTGGAGAAAAAAAGAAATTACCATTTCATTTAGTTGCACAAGACAAGGGCTTGTCTCCAGTTTCCAGAAGAGTAGGCACAGGGAAGGACTTTCCATAAAACATGTGCTGAAGCTAAAGGACATTCCCTATCCCCACAGTCACAGTTATGCTGTGGACCCAGTGTGCAAGGCCTGAAACTGGAGGTCTAAACTCCATTTATTCCTAAGGTAGTTCCAGTGTCCCTCAGCCTCACTTTTCAGAAGCGCCATCCGTTGCAGAAAGAGGAACACTCCCTTTGCTTGCAGTATTTGCTGACTTGGGTGGTAACTTCCATGGGTTTACGTGGAATGGTCCTCCAGGCCATGACTACACAGCCTTCAGAGAGCTGGTTGCTGGCAGTAAATGTGAGCCACACCTTCAGTGTGGTGGGTGCTGATGGCAGAAATCCTGAGATCTGTCCATCTGCAAACCCTTGCAGAGCTCTGTCTTGTTACCTGTGAAAACTGTGGTGCCAGATTCTCAGAGAGGTGCTCCTGAACCACTGTGCCCTGAGGGCTGTAGCACCTCTTTGAAGGGAGGAAGAGGGAGCCAGGCCTCTCCATCTTTGGAACAGCAGTGGAGGTGAGCTGGCTGATGCAAATCTGCTTCAGATGCCAAATCTGCTTTTAGCTCTGGATGTGGTTTTTTTTCATCAGTGTTCTGGGAGTCTTAAAAATGCGTAGGAAGAACTTCAGTGATAAGGAATTTAAGAAATGCTTTGCTTACGAGTTGAAATTGAACAGAATGGAGAAAGAATCTAGAAATATCTTGTATCCTTTCCCCAACTCATACCAAGTAAGGTTGCATAAAAACTCTGCTTGTTGCTCTCTGCACTAATTAACCAGATGGGCAATGCAAAGACCTTTCCCCTGTTCCCTTTTTCAGTCCCTGAAACAGTGCACTTTGTCCCAGTCCCTGCCTAGGAATTGCATGGGCCCAGTGGATGGAGCAGGAAATCTGGCTTCTCCAGCTGCTGTTGGACACTGCCTTGATTCTGGAAGGTTGCTATTAATGAAACTGCTTGCCAGGTCTCCTCTGTTCCATGAGTTTTGTGCTAGAGTGCTGTACAGGCTTCTAGCTTATCTGCAGTTCATTTATGGACATCTGTTATTGCTAGAATTTAGTGAAATCCTTTCTCCTTGGAACTGCAGCTTCCTGGAATGAGCTTCAAGTGTGGCTGGAATGAAACTCTTCCTTTGTCTCATGTATTGCTCAGAAGTGGTGTTTCTGAAGCCATATTTCTCTCCTTCAGAGCAAGGATACTTCTGTGCACATTATGGGACCAAGCAGGAGAGGGGCCTTCACTCCTGATCCAACCCCTTAATATTTACATGGTGCACTGCCCTATACAACAAACAGGGTGAAGACCTGATCCTAACAACTCCATCTTCCAAAGATGAACAGGTTTTAGTGAGGCCAGAAGGGACAATGCAACTGAGAGTAGCAGGAAGGACCCAAGGGATAGAGGTTGTTTTGGGTCTGAAGCAGAGAGCAATAACATGGTGGCCAGAGAAGTCAATTCCTTTATTCCACAGGACATGTGCAACTACCAACCTGGCATTCAGGGAGTCACATACCACTACTGTCCCCTTTCTTCCAGTCTTAATCCTGCCTTGCCTTTCTCCCTCCAGTAAATGGGTAATGTTTCAGATTGTGTCATGTGCACTGTAGAAGAGTGATTATATATAATTCAGAAAAATCACAAGCTGTGATTATTTTAGATTTCATATCAATTTCAGTGCAGTTACGGAGTTGCTACTTTGATCAAGCACATATGTAAAATAATAAAATATATTTGAAATAAATTTTAACCTCCTGTGTGTACATTTAATGGGTATTATCCTGGTCTCTTTCACATCTTTGCCCTGAAAGATTATTAGAGCATATTCTTTGGTTTGTTTTTTTTTTTTCTATTCATCAAGCTATTATGAAATTTTCTTGAGGGAGCCACCCTGAAAGATACCCCTCCAGCAATTAACTGGCAAACTTTCAGACTAGAGCCAAAAGCTTCCCCTGATTACAATGGAAAATTAAGGATTCTGGTAGGTAAAACCATCATCTTAATGATCTAAAAAAAGCTAATTCACTCAGTTCTTGTAAGATGCTTCATCAGAAAGTTTCCCATCTGCACAGCTCATAGGAGGCACATTAGACAGTAAAACAAGTGTGATGCACAGTCCTGAGAACTTGGTGTTGAAATCAACAATCACTAAAGCAGTTTTGGAGGGACTAGACAAGGATTCCCATTGTCAGCAGAGAGAGGCATTGAATTATATTCTGTATCCTGGAGAAGTGACTTATGGCCCTGACCTCTAATAATTAATGATAAAAAGTGTTAACCAGCCTCTTCCTTTTATCCAGTGCTCAGGTAGTTGGAGCACTCACCCAGGATAGGGCCAGTCAAGGTTTAGTTAAGCAGAAAGAGGTCACAGCCTGAACCTCTCAGCTTTTAGTCACTACACTACTGTCAGAGCAAAAGAGCAGCCCAGGGTTAAGGTGTCCCTTGCAGGAGACAGCCTTAGCTGGAAGTTAGAATCCCATAGAAACCCTTACCCAGCATGAGGTGCAGAGTTAAACACTGGTGAAACACTGAAGAAGGACCAACTGGAGCAAAAGGACTGAGCAATTTAATTTGGAGTTTGCTCCCAGGTGAATGTTGTGAGAAAAGCCTGCCACGGTAACCCCTGGGAAGTGCTTAGTCCCTGCTCACCCTGGTGCCTGTGTTACCTTTGGGGGCATATCCAAACCCTTCCATTACCAAGCCTTCCTAATCCCAATTATAAAAGCACAAGGCTTCAGGGTCTTTTTTTTTACTGCCACAGTCAGTTTGATGAAAACTATGCACTTAAAGACCTTCATAGATCCAGCCTGCAACAGTTTAAAACCCCACACCAGCAAGGCAGCTACATGTTGTCTAGGAACCAAACTTCCATCAAGAAAACACTTTTCTCTTAATTCACTATAATAAATCTACTTTTCCCTTTCAGTCAGTTCAGCTACTAAGAACTTTAACTTTCTCCTCAAGGTCAGATCCATACATGCTCCATGCTAAGACTAACTACAAAATACCAATAGCAAACCCCAAATCCACTCTTGCAAACCCCTTATCCCGCTACAAGCATGAAAAGAAACGTTTTGGCATTTTATGGTGGTATGGAAAGCTCTTTGAACCGAAATGTAATTACAAGCAATAGACTGTTACACTGTTATATCCTTCTGAAGAGTATCTATTCCCTGCACCATAATATAGGATCAGCAGTTTAGTTACAAAGACTGTTCAGAAGACGAGGCATTGTCAAATTTTGGTGCTGGCCAGGTGAAACTTTTTTACACTCATCTGTAACTTCAGCTCTTGCCATTTGACTGGATTAGATAAGTGCAGTACAAAGCATGTGTCAGAGAATCCCAGAGCCTTCCTTCCCCACACAAAAAGCATTTTAAGTATGGTTGGAACAGATTATGCTCAAACTCACTGAGATCAGCTTTGCCTCCTTCCCTCCCACTGCTGCCAGTTTGTGACAGCTTACTGCAGGGTATAATTAGGTATTTAGTTTCTGGTCTTTCTTTCAGGCATATAGCTGCCTTTTTTTTTTTTTTTAAATTTCTTCCCCCAAGAAATTGAGTCATTATTTTGTTTCCTCCCAAGTTCAGCCCTCTAGAAAGTTTTGCCTTCCCCCAGCAGGGTAATTTTTGAGGGCACACTTCTTGTATCCCCTAGTAGTGTAAACTAAAAATGGTAGCATTTTAGATATTCAGTATGACTATTTCACAAAACTCTGTTGTCTGCTGCTTGCCTTTAAATATATGTATACACACACATCCCTATGCATACACATCAGTACATGAAAAAGCCAGAAACATAGCTGGGGAGCTGCTGAAGAGTGGGAGCTATTTATAGTTTAGCTTTTTAATGTTTTAACAGTAATGGTTAAGCACTAACACTTCCAAGGACTGCACATTGCATTAAATAACTAGATCACATGGGAAGCATCAGCTTGTCATATCTCATCCTACAGTGTGCTACAAAAAGCTCTTCAGTGCTTTCTCGAATAGAAGACATTTCTCCCCTCAGTCCCATTTTAAGGCACAGGCACAATTTCTGCTTCCTTTCCCGCAAGTAAGCTCCTTTCTTATTCTCACCTGTATGTTTGGGTTGTGTTTGCACTGCTGGAGACCATGCTCAGCCCAAGGAAGCCCTTGAGCTTCCACCTTCCTTCCTGGTGCTCCTCCATCCCTGGTTGTAGCTCCCCTTTCCATGTTCCTACCTTGGATGCAGGGACCTTCACAGCCCCAGCAGGTATCCTTTGGCTGGAGAACTGTTTCCATAAGGCTGCTCTTGCCTGCACCCTGCTCCATCCCAGCTCCATCCCAGCTGCCTCGCTTCCCTGCTCGCTGAGCTCAGCTCCCAGCACCTGGAGGCCCGGCAGAGCCCATTTCCCAGGTCTGCAGACCAGCTGTGGGTGAGAGCCCACCCCTCCCAAAGCCCAGGAATCCTCACCCAGCTGCACTTACCCCAGCAGGGGGGACACTGAACAGCTACCCAAACCTTTGGGAAACGAGGCTTTTTTATGAAATGAGTGTCTGGGCTGAGGACAGGAGATGTGAGTGGCTGTGGCAGGCAGCCAGGGCAGCTAAGCAAGCATGTCCAGCCTATGGCACACAGGGAATAGCATTGCCCAGGAAACCCAGGGCATGACAGCCAAGGAGCTAAAGCTGTCACTGTCTGCTGCCCAGGTAGGGCAGGACCAGTCTTCTCTGCATGAGGGATGTTGCCCTGAGCAGCCCAGGTGGATACTTGGTTTTCACTCCACGTCCTCTTGTAGAAGTGGAAAACTCTCCTTGCAGTGGAATGTGGTAGGAGGAAGACCAATTTAGCTAATCCTCAGTACTGAGCACACATGAACCATGCCAGTGACACGAGTACTGGCTTACCCGGAGAGGAGACAGGTGAATGTACTCACTCACCTTAGATAAAGGCCAGGATCCAGGATGAAAGAATGTGGTTTTACTCTCTACTCTGGACTGCACATACTCACTCTACCATCTAACTCAGCCTTTCTGTGGACACCAAATTAGGAGGCACAGCTGGTGTCATTCACTCCACTCTGAGCCATCCTGAACTGGGCAAATCCCAACTCCTGCCAAGTAGCTCTGGGCCCTGCTTGAACATGAAGGAGCAGCATTGAGAGCAACCATCCTCCTCAGCCGTGGTCTCGAGCCTCATGCTCCCTGTTAAACAGAGATCATCCACAGAGCCCTAAGCAAAGTGTTTGTGGGCTTGTACAAAAATTGTAGTCTAAGCAAGTCTAAGTTAGGCCGTGGATTTCTCTTTGGCAGCAGAGTTTGTCAAAGAGAGAAAGCCTTGCTGGCAAAACATGCAGGGCTCAGCAGCAGAACCCAGGCTCCCATCCCTGACGCAGTCCACACAACTCTAGAGGCTGGAGAGCAAAGCCAACACGATGGGAGTGTATCTGGCAAGGAAGGGAGGTGGCTCAGTGCTTGCTGTCTTCTGGCATCTTGAATGACCTCAGAGCAAGGTGCTTGTCTGAGAGCTGCTGCGTTGCTTCTTCACACAAAAACTTGCTGCTTTCCCATGATGGGTGGCTGTGGGCCCCCACAGTGCAGAGGGACTGGTGTCCCCTGTGTCACTGCAGCAACCTGGCAGTGCCCCTGAGGCACTGATGTGGGATGTGGCCCATGGGGAGCAGCCCCTGAGAAGGGCAGCACTGTGGCTCCATGTGGCAGAGGGGGTGCCAGGGCTGTGATGTCTGGGCCAAGCACCTTGAGAGAGGCCCACGAGCTGGCTGGACTAAATGAAGGCAGCAGTGTACAGGGCTGTTGGGAGCCTGCTCTGAGAGGTCCTTGGCCTCAGGCTGTCCTGCAGTCACTTGCTGGAAAATAAATGGCAACAGCCATCTCTGGATTCACCTGACCTTATACTTGTTCATGCCACTGATGCCTGTCACAGTTACAAAGCTCATGGTACTGCCTGCTGCATCCTGAGCCCTCCACGAGCATCTGCATAGGTGTGCTGCCTGTTTTGCCCTGGGGTAAAGCCTCATGTTCTCCATCCTGGCATCAGGCTTGAATACACCAGCCCATTCACCACCCTCCAGGCTGGACTTTCCTGTTGGATGCTCACGTTTCTCATGTTATGCTAAAATTGGTGACCTTCTTAAAATGAACTGTTTCTGTTTGCTAATGGAAACGTGGAGTTAGCCAGAAAGGCCTTAGCAAGGGAACGCACGCGTGTTCAGTCTCCTCTGGTGCTGGGGACCATGAGAAGGTGAGTTAGAGGAAGGCAAGGACACAAGTAGCGCTGATGCAAGGTTGAACCTTGGCAAGTGTATCCTAGCATCACAAACACAATGTGAGCGCAGCAGAAAATAGATGGCCCCTGTCCTCGCTGCAACCCAGCCCTGCAGGGATGCAGCAGCAGGGATGCAGCAGCATGGACTTGGAAGCAGGGTAGCAACCAGTGTGGGAGACCAGGGGAACACCTGTGTGTTGCTACCCCAGTTTAGAGGTGGTACCATTTCAGTGCTGTGCTGCCCAAGTAACTGTATTAAAGCTTGCATAGCCTTCAGTTACCTTCCCTTTTCCCCTCTCTTCTGACCATGCTTTTAGAAAACTGATTTATCTGTCTCCTTGCTCCAGACTTCATTGACAGTAATGCTTTTGCTGTGACTCTTTTTCTTCCCCTGCTTTTCTTCCTGATCATTGATGTGTGTCTAAAGAAATCTTTGTGTCAAGCCACCTTAAGTTCTCCCTTTCCCTTTCTCAATTAACTCTTAGCTTAAAGTTTAAGCATGAATTCTCCTATTACCCCAGACTGATTTCTCCTTGTTGCCAAAAGCAGCCAGGGCCATTGACAGGAGCAGGGCTCTTCAGGGAGCCTGCACCAACATGTATTAGATGGCTGTCACTGCTGTCCTGGATGTCCTTTCCCAGTACTAAGCATCTGCATTGTGCTCAGTCCCATGTATTGATTTAGCAACATCTTCCAAAAACGAAGCTATTTTGGACCTTTATCTCAAAGTGCAGTTAATACAGACATTTGTGGAGACACTTTATTTGATGTGCTTCCCGTCACTGACTGGCAGCACCTGGTTCATCCCTGGTGGGCACAGGTATGAAGGAGGGACTGGTGATGCTGAGCACCAATCCGCTCTGAAACATGACGTGCCAAGCCATTAGTGCTGGTGATGAATAGACCCAGCCAGCTAGTAAGCTCGATTCGAGGCCATTAATAGTGGGTCAATAAAGGTCCCGAAGGAAGCTCTCAGTAGAATAACTTTAGGGTTACTATTAGCAATTTAAAGCCAATGTCCCATCATGGCAAACTGGGCAGGGCCCTCCCAGCATGTGGATTGGCTCAACTCAAAAACCGGTGGGACAAAAGACACTTACTTTGATGAATGAATACTTACACCAGAACAAATGTAGGGGCACATGAATGTCCAGCAGCACAGATGGGAAGCCACGAGTGAGCGCTTCACTGTAGGCTCTATGCCAGGCCAACTGGCCTTTGTCTTGGTCAGCCTAGAGAGATCAGGGGAGACTGAAGCACTCCCGATTTCACGGGGTGGGTGCCGGGGTGCCTTGGCACGTCTACGGGTGACTCGCCCAGGCGTGGCTCGCTCCATTCGCGGGGGTCCTGCGGGGCCAGAGGCAGGATGCTCCCCGAGATGTGGCTCTACCGCAGCCCCGGGGACAGGGCGGGGGCGCCTTCCTCCCCCTCCTCTTCTCGCCCCCCTCCTCCCCTCCCCCGGCCGCGCAGCCGCT